>JAIRCK010000046.1:0-239269 GCA_020744315.1 Curvularia eragrostidis | reverse complement strand
TCTTAGATAGATTTTTAATATTCTTTTATATAAGGCCTATAGATAGTCTTTTAGAATCTAGATCTTTTATAATCCCACGCACTCCTATATGCCTCTAAGTAGTCCTTCGTCTAATATAGATCCGATTGACATTGCCTGCGCCGTTACACTACGGAAGCGAGTACGCCCTACTCGTTACTATAATAAATAAACGTAATAAATTAATATTTCTCTACTCTTATATATACTACTTACTACTATAATAATTGAGCGTAATAAATTAATATATTTAAATCTAAAAATAAAATATTTATTCTTCTAAATATAATAGAAAATATTATATAAGCGTTAAGGCTAGAATATTTTCTCTAACTACTATATTTTATTAATAACCTAGATAGGTACCCTAAACCCTACCCTAACCTAGAGTCTATGCGACCTAACCCTACCCCTACCTAACTTTTAGTAACCCCACCCCTACCCCTACCCAACTCTTGGCAACCCTACCCCTTAACCCTACCCCAACCCGCGCTGGGTACCCTATACCCATTTGCCAGCCTACATGTATGGCCGACTCGCTTGTAAACTACGTTATGTCAACGTTATCATATTCAAATTATCAACTTCGCTAGTGATAATATCTGTGCTAGGCTAGAAGTGCCAACCTGTACCCACATCTAGCGCAGAAACGATCCATCTGTTTGCAACCTGTACCACAGCTAGGGCAGTAATAGACCTCCGTCGCACCATGGAATGAAGCCGGAGATCCTGGCCTTGGCAGGGCTATCGGCGGCGCCTGCAATCCTCCACCTGAGCTGACTGACCGTTGCATATCCATCGGCATCGGCGGCTGGCCTAGTTGAGGTGGTTGCATGTTGAAATTGACCGGCGGTTGTGGTTGCTGCATGGACTTGGCGACGGCGGCATCGACGGTCAGCTGCTGTATGCGTTCTTCGTCTTCGCGGCGTCGTCTCTCGTTTTGCTCACGCTCGCGCGCGACTGCTTGATCAACTGCGGCTTGCTGTTGTCGCTGGCGCTCGGCTTCAGCTATGCGAATTTGAGCTTCAGTTTGCATATCGCGCTCAGCCTGTTTGGCGATTTCGTGCTTCGCGGCCGACCTGGTCGCGCCATACACAACGGCGGCCCCAAGAATTGGGCGTCTACGTCGCGGGAACATCTATGTATAAATTTGGTTAGTAAATTGATATGTCAGTTGCAGAGTGTCTCTTGTATTCTTGCAAGGCAATGCTCCTACTGACATTGAATGTCTGTACGACTAGTACTCTTCAAAAAGCCGAATGCCGAATTTTACTAGGTAGGGTTTTGGAAAACCCTATCGACTTGATACGTATGTCTCTATTTCTTGTCCTTCGAGGATATTTGTTGAAACTAGGAGGTGGTGGACAGGTGTCCGGAAGCGGGAATCTCGAATAACTATTTATCACCAACATCTTGATCGAATGATTTTCTTAGTTTGCTGCTATATGCTAGTGTCACACGAAAGACTCCATGGTGATAAGACTAGCCGATGAGACTGCCATCAACTAAGTTTTGATTCGCTTAGAAGGAGGTCTCACGGCGTCAACAGCAGGGTAGGTTTCAGCTCAGGTTTATATTAGCTTGATGTTGACGTGCATTACGGGTGATTACTCTTAAGCATGACCTGACTTCCGGGCCATCCGCACCTACTGCGGTCTTCCCACGAGACACACCATCTTCTAGACTCCAGCCTAAATGCTAAGCTGTTATTGTATGATTGGATGTAGGTGATGGTTCCTCAAGCAACGTTTCCACATCTTCAGCCTTCTACCACCCAACAGGAAACCAGGCGCACTTCCCAATGAGTTAGTCGCTACGGCCCTATCTCTTTGTCCTCGTCTTTGAGTTTTTTCATCTCACAACGGATTCGATTCTTCCTACGTTGCCAAATTGGCACGAGAGTATCAACACTGCACGAGGCTACCTATGTTCTTAGCTATCCTTGCGAATTCTATTGCGGGTCCTAATACCTGAACCAACTTCGACTAGCATCTGCACACAACCCAGAGTGCCTCTTTAGTGTCTTGCCACTGCCGTAGCTCTCGATATTCTTTTGGCGTGAGGCGAGATTTTCATGCTCAATTGCTGGAAATAGTGTCTATGGTGGAGTGATGCTGCGAGGACGCTTATCCCTACAAGCCGCTAACACCAAGTAACAACCCTGCGTGTCAAGTAGTCTATACTAAGAGAATAAATCAACACGCATGACTAGAACTTAATTCTGCTCATGACTGTATCATAGCCTATCGTCATATAGGCCAGATTTTGAACTGATAACTGCAGGATGCGCCGCACCTCTATTTAGAGAAGCAGTGCAGGCGTAGCGTTGGATTCAGTGTAATGCGATACAAGATTCAGTCGGCGCGCTGCAAGCTGATGCATACCAAGATTCCATGGCGCAATCTGCAGGGATCACCTCCTCTATGCTGCGGAAATTCCGGCAAGCACACGACTACGTCAAAATGACGTAGAAAGTCTAAGAAACCAAACGTTATTGAACGCGCGTCCTACAATAGCCTCCGTTTTCCAGAAGCATAGTCAACCTCATCAGCCGTACAGGACAGACATAGCTAAGCGCTGCCATACCACGATGTCAAAGAGAATCCTAAAGCGCGATAACTATAGAGATGCAACTATTTATATATATTACTATATAGATTCTACTCTATACTAAAGTTATGAACCTAGTCAAACACATCTGTAGCAAATCGCTCGTTGCGTAGGCCCTCGAACCATTCTCTAGCCTTTGCATCATCCGCATCCCGGCCCTCTTTCTCCTCCAGTCTCTCCTTCGCAATCTTGATCAATGTCTCCTGCACGCCATTACCAACCTCACGAGAACCACACACGAAAAGCTTTGCCCCAGACTCGAACTGTTCCACAACGTCGGCACGATCATGGTAAAGGCGATCCTGAACGTACTTGCAGCCGTGTGAATCTTCTGACTGCCTTGAGAATGCGAACCTTAGGCTGACGGCACCCATTTCTTCCCAGCGCTTCAGCAAGTCCCCATATATGAGATCGATGGATGGAGCGCGACAACCGTAGAAAAGAATGGCTGGAGCGAGCTTGCGACCGGCTGCTGCTTGCGCGGCACGCTCTTGGATGAAGCCTCGGAAGGGCGCCAAACCTGTTCCTGCAGCGATCATAATAACCGGTACACTTTGGGAGTCTTTTGGCAAATGGAATGCGTGATGCGAAGGGCGCACATTGACATGTAGTTTGTCCCCGGGTGCAAGGCTGGCAAGGTAATTCGTCGCCACACCTACATGTCGTCCCTGGCCACTCAAAGCCGGCTGATCGACGACTGAGTAAGTCAATGTGACATGATTTGGGTTCCACAATGGCGAAGATGAGATGGAATATTGCCGAACACGCATAGGTGGTTGCATCTTCAGGAAAACGCCGAGCGGTAGCCTGGTGGATGGGAATCGCTCTAAGAGATCTAGGACCGATACACGTTTTGCGGTGATCTCGGAACTGAAATCTTCGTCAGCGAGACGAGCCAGAGTCTTCTTTTCGGCTTCATCTCTAGCGCTTTCAAGGAGCGCTTGGATGTTGCGTTTGCTGGCAGGTTGTGCGAGTTCAACATATGCTCCGAAGACGTCGGTAGCACTGATGGGTGTATCAGTTGGGAGGATAGTAGGTCCAGCAGAAGATATGGTCAGCATGGAATCCCAAGTGAGACCAAAGTATCTCATTGCGCGGTGGATGTTCTCTTTTGGGTTGAGAGGTAAGACAGCAAGGTAGTCGCCCGCAGAGTAGGTCATATCAGATGGGAGGCTGATCTCGATGTGCCTCTTCTTTATAGCATCCGAGTCTGAAAGGACCTCAACTTCTTCTACGCGAGCTTCGCGAACATCCTGGCGTAATGTAGATGATCTGGGTGCTGTGACTTCGACGTCAAGTGTCGTCTCCAGTGAGCTGTCTGCGTCTGCCTCTGTAGAACCATATTTCTCACGCAAGGCAGGCCACAAGACCTGATCTTCCCAATTTTCGAAATCAGTGAAGATGTCGCCAGATGCAGCATCAGTGCTACCCATGTTGACCAATCTAGTAGCACCTCGTTCCTCAAAAACGGCGTCAAGGTACTTGGGGACCTTGTGAAAAGTCTTTGCCCAGTCACGATGACCGCAACCGAAAACAGCGTACGAAACATCTTTGAAATCTTCTCCTTTTAGGGTCCCTACCCAATTTACGAAGTGAGCAGCATTATCGGCAGGCGCTCCTTCATAAGATGCCGTGACAATTACGATGGGCTTGTCTGTCGGTATGCTCTCGCGAGCAGTGTCCAAGGTATCTACCACGTCTGCTCTGAAGCCATGGTTTGCTGCATCACTGGCGAGTCGATTCGCCAGTGCTTCGCATGTGCCAGTGTTTGAGCCGTAGTAGATAGCCATCGGCTTCCCCTTGGCAGATCTCTCCTTTGTAGGTGGCCCGCCATGGACGGGGGGCGGCTGATTGATGGTAGTCGATGATAGCGATCGTTCAAGCGACGTAGCAGTGATGCCGTTCCGGAGCTTTGCGCGCATGTAGAAATCCTTTGGCTTGATGGTAAGGGTTTGCTTGATCTGAAGTTGGTATGAAGCGTCCTCCATGGAAAAATTGAAATTCTGTAGGAGGATGGCAAGCACTAGAAGGGCTTCTTGCCAAGCGAAAGGCCTACCAATGCAGGCCCGCATTCCGTTACCGAAAGGCTTCCAGCAATTGGGAAACTCTTTATTACGCCGTTCAAACTCTTCATCCAGCATGCGTTCTGGGCGGAACTCCTCCGCATCCTCGCCATATGCAGCAGGATCACGATGTATCTAACGCCATGATAGTTAGTCGTTTTACCACACTCGCACATTAGTGGGCTGACGTACCATTGGGAACAGTGCAACGATGGGAACGCCAGCCTTGACGGCGTATTTGCCGCCGATGGTAGTATCCTGTTTGGCTGTCATTCCGACGGAAGGTGCCGTTGGTTGCAGTCGCAGACTTTCCCGGAGTACAGCGTTGAGGTACGGGACCTTTGTCAAGTGGTCAACTGTGATAGGACCCTTGCCGATGACCTCGTCAACCTCTTGCTGTGCCTTCTCGTATGCTTGAGGATTCTTGAGTAGGTAATAGAAGGTGAAGGAAAGCAAGCCAGATGTGGTCTCATGACCCGCGATTAGGAAAGTGATCATATTGTCGATCACGTTGTCATCCTGATCATATTAGCATGGAGCCAAAGAAACGCGAGCAGGAACTGACTCACACTCATCTTTTCGCCCGTCTTTGGGTCTACGCCGTTGAGCATTCCATTGAGCAGATCCTTCTTGTCAGTTGGGTTTGCTCTCCTTGTATTGATGACATCGAGACTGGTCTTGCGCAGCAATTCAATATCTCTCCAGTACTTCTGAGACTCTGCGCCATAAAACATTTGTGTGATAGGGTCCCTTCGCGCTCTGTCACCGCTGGTTTTCAGGAAATCGGCCATGGCATCGACAAAAGGATGCATGCGCTGGTAATAATATGAATTGAAGCGATAGTCCATGGCACACAGCGCGATGGTATCCAGTGTCAGTCGCGTGAAGTCGTCAGTGACATGTATTGTGTGCTCCGGTCCATGGCGCGCCCACTTCATCACCAACTGGGAAGCGATGTCATGCATCTCGTCGAACATGTTGCGAATAGCGAGGGGACCAAGCTGGGGTAGCAGCACGCGATGGGCAATTCCCCAGTTCTTTTCTTGGGGTCCGTATGCCGTGAAGAGACCATCATGCACACCATTACGGACTTGCTCCAGGGATGCAGCAATGATCTTTGAGAAGCGTTCCTCATTACAAATTTCGTCCATGTGAGCTTGGTCGGCGACGACGATACGTTCACCGCCAAGGTAAAACTTCCATACGGGGCCTGTAATGAGTTAGTTTCTGTTTCGAGTGAGCACGAATCGGTGCTCAAAAATCATTTTGTATGATACGAAAGCCTTGGGCTGAGTGAGGGTCGCAGCACTTCAATCATGCCAATCTCGCAAATTCCAGCCTTTTCCTTGAAAACTTGCCTTGGTCATGATTCTGATTCAGAATACACTGAGGTGCTAGAAAGAGCTATACGGCACATGTCACTTACCGTACTTGAGAGTCAGATTGCACATGGACTGTATGGGGTTGGTTGCATCAATGTCTGCAATGTTGCCAACAATCGGTAGGCCTGGAGGACCAGGAATTGGCTCGCACTCCATTTTGGCGACTTGAAAATGACGAATAAAACAAGGGGTATGAGCTGCAGAACAAAACAAGATGTAGTGGTACTGCTGGTGGCGGCGTTGTTATATGTTGGGAGGAGTAAAGACGATGTATGGTATCTAAGATGAGTCGGAAGAAGAAAAAAACCTCCGATGGTAGCACATGTTTTACCCAGACCATGCGCTAGGACACGGACAGGCTCTTGGTGCGCTCTGAGTGGTTCTTTCTCCTACGTTGGGACCGTATTGATGTTCGAGGAGAAAGATGCCTCGGTCGTTGTCGAGAAACCAGAGCACGGTGATTCGTCGTTTCTGATTCGGGTTTTGCTCCGTTAGAAGGCTCCACGTTGACGGGACCCACGTTCGGCCGGGCACTTGCGCCTTAGAATGGACGTGATTAACAAGAAATCGGCCGCATGTGATAGCGACGGGAGTATAGAGTTGACTGTTGACAAGCGTTCGACGGAAAGGCAGTCTGTTTCGAAGGTCAAGGCCTGGGGGAGGGGAGCAAAGCCAGATTTTCGAGGGGGGCACACAGATGCTGGCTCGGATGATGCCATGCAACCGTAGTGCATGTCTGAGCATTGCAAACCTCGCCATGCATGCCATGCCAGATCAATGCGACGCTTTCTTTTTTTGGTAGACAGCCACACATGGTGATACATGACCTGTGCTCCGCAATTAGCACGGCGAGTGCGCCACACGTCATGTTTCGTGCCTAATACGACCGTCCCTGCGTCCGACTGCCCGCATGAAAGGTGAAGCGGCTGCCGACGTGGCTGATCGGAGACTCCATTTCTTCCGATCCCGACTATAGGGTGAAAGACGGTGCGGCGCTGGGGACCTCGGCAGCTGCCCCTATAGTCGATGTGACGACGATGCGCCCAGAACATTGACCTCGCTGCCCTGGCCACCGTAGCTGCACAGCCGGTCTTGCATCCATGACTCGGTGAGATTCCGTCTCCGTTGTCCTGATCATTTTCTGTACCCAGACCGGGCATCGGTAGTTTGAGAGCCGACTGCTCGAACGAGCATCCGCCTGGTCCTCACATACACCACGCCGGTAGTCTTGATGTAAATTCAGCTATAGCAACAGCCAACACCAGGAGCAGCGCGTGGATACGAACGAGAAATCTTCCAGTGGTGGACCAAGCAATGGGCAACTCTCCAGCCATGCTGCTTCGGGTTAGATCTCCCGCCCACTCCGCAGCTGCCTTCCCCGCATGCTGCGACTTGGGCCTCTCTTCTTCACTCAATGGCTGTCCCGCTGCCACCGGCGTCAAACCTCCACGCCATCCTCCTCGTTACCAAGTCGCGCTCGCTTGGGCCTCGCCTCGTGTTTCACTATCCTCCCCTGTCGCCCTCGGCCGCCGCTCTTGCAGCGGCCAAAGACCCAGCCTGGTTCCGTCACGACGCGTCAACGGCAAGCGTCGACTCTCGCAGCTCAGACAGTGACTGGGATAGTAGTATCGACTCAGAAGATGACAATGATGTCGAAATAGGAAGTCGTACCAGCGGCGGTCGTGGCTCTGGCAGGGCCATGACCGGCCGTGTGAGCGACAAGTCGAAACTTGGCGCTGGAGTATGGGGCAAGCACGAGACCATTGACGAGGAGGATGCCGAAGACGACGACGACAAGGGCAGCAAAGAAAATAGAGGAAAAGGAGGCGACCATGACTGGGACACCGTCTTGGGCTTCAAGACGGACGCATTAGAGAAGATGCTCAGCCCAAGCAAGGACTACAATAAGCGGCGCTTTGAGCTTGGTGTTGAGAGCATTGTGTTTGTTGGCGCACCAATGTTTGTAAGGGAAGATGGTCTGTGGAAAAAGCTGAAACGGAAAAAGAAGAAGCGATCCGACAAGGAGAAGTTGGAAGACGGTAATCTCGTCAAGAATCTGACCATCCATGACGAAGACGACGAAGACGACCGCGCTGATTCCCCCGAACCTCCCCCGAAATCGAGCCCTGAGCCCTTCGTATACCCACAGGGCTTTGAGCCGGGCTACGGTCATGACTCCATGTCTAGTGGTCCGTCGGCAGCGCCGTCTGAAGTGGGATCTGACACTCGCAGTAATTCTACCATGCACGACAACAATCCCGACATGACCATGTTCAATGTTGTCTTCGTGCTGAACCCCCCAGTTTTGGAGTATCAGCAGCGCGTCAAGGAAATGTATGACAATGTCACGCGCAAGTACGCCAAGGCGTTGAAATACGAAGAAGCGCGTTTCCAATATGTATGGAAAGAGTCGAAGCGCATCATCGACATCAAACAGCGAGCAAAGGAAACCAACGAGTCTCTGACGGCAACGTGGCGCAAGATAGTCAGCACGTCTCCCCTTGCAAAGTCCATCGCAATCATGTTTGACGCGATATCGCATGACAAGATTGCGCACATTCACTTCGATGCAACCTTCAACACGTCGTTCCAGATACCTCAGGCAGATTCTACGCCCTACCTGCCCAATGCAATGGAACCTCAAATGCCAGGCTTGTGGCTGACCACCTCCAATGTCGTCTTGGAGGATGACGAGGCACCCATGACACAACACGCCGCCCTGCTACTACTTGAAGATGCAGAGGTCTTGATAAAAGACCTCGGTGGAGATGCAACCGGCAATGCAGCCGCCATAGCCTTCTATATTCGCAACATTATACCAACCAAGTCGCTTTTGAAAATCTCGAAAAGACACAACATCTCAGCGCACGATATGGAGTACATAGCGAGCCATCTTGTGTACTGGCGGCGGGCGCGCCTGATTGCACCCCTATCACCCCGCGACACGTATATAGTCAGTCCCAACGCCGACATGACGGTTCTTCCTGCAGCCATCACCGCCTATGCACAGCGATTCCCTACGTTGCCCACGTTGCCGAAAATACTAAGCATGCTATCTGGTACCCCTCGGCCGTTCAGAAGCTTCATACCAACCGCTGAGCATCGTGATGCCTATATGGATATTCTGGCTTGGCTCATGCGTGGGGGTTGGGTTACACAGTTACGTACCTTCGCTTGGGTACGCGTAACACCTGAAATCAAGGCCCAAGTCGCCACAGAAATGGATCGTGAGGAGAGGATCAAGAGGGCTGAAGAAACGCGAAAAGAACTTCTCGGGGACAATGACTCAAATGCAGATAGTCTACTTTCTGACAAACGAAACAGCCTTCTGTCTCTGAGCTCAGCAAGAACATCGTCACCATTACGTCGCACCAGAAGGGATGGAGAAGAGGAAATGGAAAGCAGTACAATCTTGAGCCCGCGATTCACATCTACGGCAATGACGCGCAGCTCTTCTGCTCGGACAGGGTCCGACGCTGGGAGCACAAGCAGCCAACGAACAACCATCGCGATCAATCCATCCCACCGAGCCGAATCGCCATCGCATATTGTTCTTCGTGATGTCAAGCCGCATCGGCCCTCGCCATTGCACTTGAAACCCACATCTCCATCTCCCTCTCGCAATTCTATTGTCTCCCCAACTTCGCCTTCAGAAAAGCCACCGCCCTTGGACCCTTCGTCTTTCACCCACACTACCATACTCTCACCCCAAAAAGCATCTTCTCTTGAGGCTCGCTGGCTTGATAAGATTGCGCAAACCTTCGAAGAAACTACCATTCATTCCGCAAATGCGAGCCCTCCCAAACATGCTGATGGCACATTCAGTGGCGTAACCGGAAAAGAACTCAGAGAGAGTTGGCCGATGCTCCTGAGGCATTTGGATGGTAAGCATGCGATAGAGGACGTGTCAGCCAGAGAGGGGATTAAACGAAAGAGAGTAGCGGCCCTCTTCAATGCAGTCAAGGAGAGAGGTTGGCTGGTTATCGCACGGCACTGGTAATCCGGAGATTGGTAGTCACATGAATATTCATGTAATGGCCGTGCTGCGTTGTATTTAGTTTCCCAGCTGCCAATCATCACTCCTATACGTCTTGTCATACTCAATACCCCTGTCCGAGAGCGTGGCGTAAGGGTCGTGTTCCTTATCCCACAGCTCAATAAAATAACAGTCTTTTGTGGGTTTGGTAACCCTATCTCGGTGTACCAAGATCTTCATCTAAATAGAGACAAACTTTCCAAGGAATTCAGAATTTGCCTTCCGAAGAACAGCTCATCCTTTTCAAGGATATCATTTGCTCATGCTAATACTCGCTCGCTATGAAACTGACAGAAGCAAGTCCTTGTATTTTCACAGAATAGATACTCGCACTCAGTGTGGTCATGTAGAATGAATCACGGTGCAATGCTAATCAAAACTGCCATATTGCTGTAGCCCTTATTGGAAACGATGGTGTTCAGTACTAGTCGCAGTCAATGAACCCAAGTATACAGACTTTCCATGTTAGGAGTCAAATAGGTATTACGCAGAATGGTTATCCACGTCGTTGGCCTCTGATACGACCTAAATGCGCAATGCCCGTCATCCCAAGATTGCAAGCGCCGCAGCGCACAGACCATCAACCAGTCATTTGCGCCAAGCACCTGGAGACCTTACGGCACCACGCATACACGTGTTTCCGCTCGATTACTGCGCCTTCACACCATCATAGACTTATCTGAGGATAGCCAAAGAACACTACCACGTGTATTTCTTGCCATTATGAGTACTTTTGGTGGAGCAGGACTGGGACAAAAGGTTCAGAAGCCAAATCCGTATGTTCACCCTCTACGCATCCTAGCACATTACGGCGACGCAGAAGAAGCTGGTGGAGAAATTCTCTGGTGCCGCTACTTTTGGGTCATTTTTTGGTGAACTCGCTGATGATAAAGATGCACCTAGACCTGAACGCGGCTCATTCCCTCTTGACCATGACGGTAGGCCTCGCTCCTTGTCTTCCTGCCCAGCATCATGGCTTGTTTACCCATTGCCCGATCTATTACCTCTCTACATATCATCTACTTCTGACACTGTATTTCAGGAGAGTGTAAAAGTATCATGATGTCATATCTGCGATGCATTAAATCCCATAGGGGGAGCAATGATCCGGAATGCCGCGAACTTTCCAAGTCATACCTCTCCTGTCGCATGGATCGGTACGTAGACTACTCCGCCGACCCATTCGGCTACACTTTCATCCCACTTAGAGCAAGGCTACAATGAGCATTTCACTTACTTACATTGTGGCAACAGGAACCTTATGGCCCCGGACTCCTTCAAGAACCTGGGGTTTGGTGATGACAGTGACAGCTCCGATCCTGCTTCAGCAACTCAGACGTCGCAACCTCAAAATCAGGGCAGACCTCGAGCAGCCTAATCAACAGCATGAGTATACTACAATTAAGGCTGGAGGCGGCCTATGCTACGAATCAATAGCAATCAATCGCCGGAATCAAGTCGACTTCACAAATCCTGCTTCTGTACCTCGCTTATGTCCAAGACTCGACCCGCGCGTTCGCCACTTGCGGAGATCTGCCATGCGCACCCCGCGGTTCCTCAATAGCCCTGATAGGACACATTGGAAGACAGGGAGAAGAGAAGGTGCATACCAGGGTATGGGATAACCTATGGGGCGGAAAATGGGAGGCGAAAAGGCTATGATCTACATGAAGAGGGGATATGCAAAGTAAACGGCAGCGAACACACAACACAGACGAAGTTTTGCAGACACTGCAGAAGTTGGAGGTGAACGCGGGAAGATGCGCCGCAACAAATGGAAGAAAAGATGATTTTAGGATATTCGACAGGTCCCATGAGCCACCTACCTCCTATTGTATAGAGATAGGTGGGTGGGCGTTAGGCTGGCGCAATAGCATCTCTTCCAGTGTTTGTTGGAACCACTTGCCACCATCACTACGGTAGTGTCGGGGGTAACCCCACAAGCGATCACACTCGCATGAATGACATCGCGCTCTCGTTTGTTTTTTTTCCTTTGGGTGTGGCAGACGATTTGCCGTCTTAACCGAGACACGCAAGTCATCCCCCGCAGACCAGATCTGGGAAGCATCTTTGTCGATCACTCTGTGCAACCGTCGCACAGCCGGGTAGCTGACGCAGTTCCGATGACTGGACAGACTCTTCTTCCCTGTCAGATGGCCTTTGTTGCGCTCTGGGAGACGATGGCGTCAACGGCTTTCAATCGTGCATTGCTAGCCTTGGGACAGTGCTGCTTGGATCGGAGGACGTCGGTGGCAGGTGCCGATGTCGTGCTCGGAGTTGAGGCAAAGCATCTATGTTACATACATATGCGTGAGTGCTGTAGGTATGTATGTATGTACATACGTGTTATACTATGGAGAAGTGGTCACTGGTTGGTGGAAAGGGATTCCATGGGCGGGGATTTGAGCCAGCCATACACAGTTGACCTTTCTATCATTGGAGGAAGAGTCAGGGCAACATGAGAAGCACTAAAAAAAAGAATAGTAACGGCATAATGAACACATGCTATTGTCTCGCAAAAAGTATCCTTTCGTTATCTACAATGGACTATTGAAGCTGTGTACCATTTTGATAGATGTGACGCTGCAGATGTAGGTATCAGTTCTAGTCATGCCCCTTGAACACTTGGCCTTTGAATACCAATGGTGAGTTTGCTTGATGAATGGTGACCACTGAGACCGCTCCTGTATCGCACTTGACGAGTGAGGACAGTCTAGCTGCTTTTACGAATCCTCGTCTCGCGTATGCGGATACCTGCATATGCTGGTCGAAATTTTGTGTCACAGTCGTCCATTGGGTCATACAATTGGTGACCGATTGGCTGTAGGCTTGAAGCCTGTTCTGCGGCCCAGATGGCTGTAGGAATCTGCCAACCTACCGGACATGCTGTCGGTGCTGTTGGTATATGCGCAGGAAGTATAGGCTTTGGAGATGTCGGAAAATGTCGAGAGAAACATCTATGCATGGGTATACTTATCCCACATGGCCAACATTGTGTTCCACGTTGCGGCAAGCCGCGCACAGCAGTGATCGAAACCTGCACTTCGCATGATCCACGCTGCGTAGCTTCCCTGTTAGCTATCCCTGCCATCCATGAGGTTCGGTCCCTTTCACAAGAAAACCGTATCGCTGTTGACTGCGTAATCCAGTCTCGTTATTAACTTTTGTCGTTTCCATTTGCAACGTTGCCCGCATGGATGCCACTGTGCGAACTGCCTGCTGCCGGGAATCAAGCCTCTAACCCGATGCAAATCATGCGCCAGAAAGGTTTTTACTGGCTTTTTTTTCTTTTTTTGACACCGGTCAAAGAGTGAGGTGGAGAACGGAATACATACATAGAGAGACAATAGTACCCAGTGCTTAGATGGTAGCCCCACACCGCCATCTCATAGAAAAAGAAAGGCGAGTACAAGTGCCGAACTTTCCCATCCCCTGCTCGTGCTCTACGAAGCAAAAAACTTCTCTTTTTGCTTTTCTTCCAAATAGCAGAGTAGTACAAGATCCTGTGCTAGTGGACGGTGGCGTCCACAGGGCGCTGCCTGATCGGCTGATGGTGCAAGGCAACAGTTTTGAGTCTGGCGCAATGTCCGTCGAAAACAATACAAGGCAGGCAATCCGGTAACTGAACTCTTGTATTAGTCTATAGAGAGCCTGCGAGGCGTAAGACATGGTCGCCTGAAATTAGGTCCTGAGCATTAATCCGGTGGACTACTTCCATATACATCAAGGGCTGGAATCCCACAGTAACCTGATTGGGATGTAGAATTTGTTGCCTTGTCATGGCTTTTGCGCAGCAAGAGGATTCAGTGCCGAGCCTAGTCAGGGAGGACCTGGTTGCCTACAATGTTGGGGAGGACCCTTGGCTGGGCTGCCCAGATACGTAGCACAGTTGGGAGACGCTTTTTTTTTTTGATATGTCATGAGATTGAACCTAGTAGAACCAAAACAACCGTTGCTTAACCGAAGTTCACATGTAGAAAGAAAAAACACAAACGCAAAAAAGAGAAACATTCCCAGGCAGCTTATCGTGACGCAGAGTCTCGTCTTCCTCGGTAACATCAGCGTTCAATACCATAAACGCCATAAATCGAACACGCCGATCCATGCTAATGATGTAACCTCCTTGGCCAACCATGTATTAGAAACCAGAGTGGTGATGTGAAAACCTGCGCAGATAAACAAACCGTACATGCCATATATAACTGAAGAACGAACAAACAGGGAGACGCGACAGGAGATATAGAGAAAAAGAGTCATAACTCGGACAGATGATGTAGCCAAAAAACCATGTAGCCGACATATAGCAGTGGTGTATGGAAAGTGATGGGGAAAAGGAGGGAAAGGGTGTTTCGAGTCCGGTGTAGACGTCGTAGAGACGTGAGGATCCAGTTGTAGCCTAGACTCGAAAGAGAACTCCAAAGACGCCAGGATGAATGTGTGCCACGACTGGGATAGGGAGATATTACGCAACGAGATGGGAAATGCTGGAATGCAAGCGGAGAAGCTTCATCCGTCCTTGGCCAGCAGAGACGGTACGCATAGAGCGGGTGCATGGCCATGTTTTTCAGCCGGTCTTCGAAGCAGACATTGCTGAGTGGTGAGCGGATATAGGCTGATTGTGTCGGCTCTAGCGTATGCATAAACAGCAGGATGCAGGAATGGATGCGGGGTATCGCGGGGTATCATAATGAAGGAATCGGCGCAAAGATAGGCAAGTCAACAGTAAGAAAAGACTTCTAGCGGACCTCAGCCCATGTCCATACCGTACTCGTCCTCCTCCTTCAGGCTAGTCCAGTACTGTGGTTGGTTCGATCCGGAACCGCTACCAGTGCTTTGCATACCTGGGCTAAGACTCTGTGGCGAGACTCCGTTGAGGGGTTCGCCGGCCAGGTTGGTATGCTTGGGTACGCGCAGACCTGAGCCAGGGCCTCGAGAGTATCTGAAAGTACCGGCACCATTCTTCTCGAGCGCATCAAGGATTTCCGTCTTCATTCGTTTCTCATCCTCGGACTGTTCAACAGCCCACTCTTCACCGGTTGCCTGCTGGAGCCGTGCAGCCAGTTCATCGCATTCCTGGATCTTCTTGGACAGCATCCACATAAGGTCGCGTGTCCAACTAACGGCGCCGTTGAGAATGTCGCCCTTGTTGGGACCCTTGTCCTTTTCTTCGATTGGAAGACCTTGTGTAATGTTACCAGCAGCTCGCCTTCCACTACCGCCAGCTAGAAGTGACGTGGCTTGTGGTGGTGACATACCGCTAGTGGCCATGGTAGGTGAGAGTGGGCCATTGTTGTTGATGTGTTTGCGGATCTTCTCATCCTCTAGGCGATGCTGAGGTACAAGGCGCGACAAGTCGTGGATGCGTTCGTTGATATTGTCCCTACGGCGACGCTCTACCAGATTGTGGGACTCACGGCGTCGGCGTTTCTTAGCATCGGCGTTCTGTCCACCAATATCGACCTTGGCGGGGAGCGAGTTGTGCTTGCCAGAGTGCAGCACGTCGGCAATTTGCTGGTGGTGCAGACCGCCAGTGTGAGGCGATGCTGTGGGCGAGTCGATCCAGGAGTGAGCACTGCCCGGTGTTCCCTCCCACTGACCAGACATGCTCTTCTGGTGCCGGTGCATGTTGGTCATGATGGGCTGGGTCGTAAAATTGCCTGAATCAGGCGTGCCGAGATGGAGGCCAGCCATAGCGGGTGTCTTCGGCGACATGGGAGCCCGGTTGTCGGAGGCAGTTCGGCTCATTGTGATGCGCTGGCGCATCGAGCCAGTTGGCATGCTGCCGGAAAAGCTCCTCATCTGTGATCCTGATTGGTACTGGTTGAAGTCAAAGTTACCGGGATGCACAAAAGGACTATGAATGGGCAGTTCGTCTGGAGTATTGGAGTAGACTTGATTGACCCCGGCATTGTTGGTGTGACTGTGGTAGTAGTCTTGCTGCTGGCCCATCTGGTCTTGGGAAAAGTTGTTGAAGCCTGACGGCTGATCAAAAGTGCCCAGCGATTCGGCAAGCTCGTCGTCGGCAATTCCAGCTCCACCCTGCATGTAGCTGTTAGTGCCAAAGTGGTTGCCCATCATGTTGCCGCCCATGTTGAGCTCGGAAGGGTTGATGCCGCCCGTGCTCTCGTGGCCAGAGAACTGGGCGTTGGTGTATTGTTGGTTCATATCCAGGCCATTGTGGCCCATGAATCGGCTGTTGAAAGACATGTCGTCGACCTCTTCTTTGATGTACGGTTGAGGTGATCCTGTACCAGTCATGTTGAAAATATCAGCGTCTAGCACGTCGTCAGAGGGGGACTCGAAGCCAAGGTCCAGCCTCGCAATTGGCTTCTGGGGAGAGTAGGAAGAGGGAGGAGTGAAGAGAGCGTCCGCTTCAGGGACAGTTAGTATGGTTCCATAGTACATGGTTGAAATGACTAGAAAGAAGATGCGATGCAGGGCAAGACGAGTTGGATAGAGAAGTAAAAGGCATAATATAGAGACGTGAAACAGAGGAGCAATGTTCTCATGACGGCACCGGATAGGCGAGGTTACAAAAGGCGTACTTACTAGGCTTTGGCATTACTGTGGGTTGCAGAATCCCAGAAATGTGGCTGCGTGTGGGCAAGGGTGGTAGCTTGTGCCGAACGTTGAGATCTGAAACGATCTGTCGTCGGCTCAAGCCAGTGACCAGCGAAAGGCACCCGCAAGCTTGCAGGAGGATTGCAGCACGAGGCGGTCTGTGTCGCTATATGGGAATGGGCAGATGCTTGCTATGTGGCGGGCACAAAGATAGCGCGAGCAAGCTAGAGGGCGTCTGGGGTGACGCCTGATCGTCGCTAGCAAGCCTCTGGTCTTGTTGAGAAAGAGGGGCTAGTGTGCGTCTGTAGCAAGGACATTAGCAGCATGTCTGGCACGCCCGAGTCATGTTTCTGGAAAAGGACTCACCTGTCCGAGCAATGGGTGCTGCGGAAGTGAATGGTCAAGGGGGGCCGTTGTCGGCGTGTGTGGGGGAAGCAAGGACACGGCCTATCTTCGGAGCCAGGTTGCGGAGTGCGGAGGGGGATTGTGGCTGTGGGCCGGCGTTGGCTATTGAGAAGGATATGGTCAGCGCACAGTCGAGCAAGTGAAGGGTTGGGTGGTTGAAGAGCCGGTTGCATGTGTGTGGCGCACAGATGGGTAACCCGCAAGGCGGGCAATGGGGGACGACAGCCGTGCTGTAGGCCGGCACGGTGGGGACCGTGGTACTGGAGGACCAAAGCAGCGAAACCGTGTCACAGTCCCGCCGTATTGCCGGTGCGCCTTTTTTTTTTCTCTTTTGTTTCTTTGTTTACGGCGCAGGCCGATGCGGAGCACAGTGACAGTGGTATTGCTGGCGGTGGGTGGTGGAGGTGGTGGAGCAGCAGGAGGAAGAGGAGGGGGTTGAGGAAAGCGCGGCCGAGCAGCGTTGACTCACCTTGGACTCTGAAGCAGTGCTCAATCAGGATGGCACTGGGAACACTCGGCTTCTCTGTCTTGGAGAGAGGTCGAGCGGCCAAGTTGGGTTTGCGGTCGGCTACCTGGCAGGGAGCAGAAGACAGCAAACCTGGTGGTGGTGGTGAGCGGAAGGGCGGGTATTTGTCGTCGGCGAGGACAAGAGGCGGGGTGCGAGTGCGAGTGCGTGTAGAGAGGCGGGCGTGTGGTGTCGACAGGCTTAGAAGCGGGTGGGATGGGTTGCGAGGGCTTGGTGCAACACGGTGGAGGGGTGGGTAAAATAGTGGGAGTGAGATATGGAGGAGCAGGCTGGGGGGAGGATATGGTGGGGAGGGCCCTGGCGGGATGTTCCCGGTTGAGAGCGGTGGGTGAAGCGTGCTAGGCGCGCTGCAGTGGTGCAGATAGAGGGCGCGCGATGACGAGCGGCACAGGCTGCAAAGACGATGCAATGGCTGCCGCGGCTCGGAGAGAGAGGGAGAGAGAGGGAGGGAGAGAGGCAACTGGGCAGCTCAAGCGAGGGCGCGGTGTAGGAGAAGGGCCCTAGGCCAGAAGGCGGTCAGAGAGGTGGTGTTCTTAGTCGGGCGCGCCAAGCGACTATGCGAGGTGGGCGAATCAGCAGCTGGGCGAGCTTGACGCGGATGGCAGCAGCGAACGACTAGCCGACGCGGTGTCGCAGCGGCGGTGTCGAGCGTCGGGCGTCGAGCAGTCTTGAGGCACGGTAGTGCAGTGCAGTGGAGTGCAGCCAGCGGTAATGACAATGGCGACAGCCGCTGCGGTGCTCTGCGCAACGGGGCGGCGTGTGGTGACGTCGCGGGAGGGCGAGGGCGAGGGCGAGGGCGAGGGCGCGACTGGGGGAAGCTCGGGCCGGCGTGGTCCGCAGGTAGATTGCTGGTATGGTGCTGGCGCTGTGCTGGTGCTGGTGCTGCTAATATCACTCACTCACAACTACTGCTGCAATCAAGGCTGGCAAACAACGGGCGTGCAGCTTTGGGCGAGGCAGAAAATTATTGGACCGCAAAAGGGACGCGGCACGGCAGCATAATATACTACTCTAGGGCGGCTCTCTGGTCGCCGTGGCTCTGCTCGTCGTATCCGATCAACAAAGCAGACTGCAAGCCTCAAGCCCGTCGCCCAACCCTGGGCGTGCGGACAGGACCCGGCTACAAAGTGGCCTGGAATGGTCACTCGCAAGCCGTCGTGTCTCAGCTACCCGGTCGTGGCAGCCCTGGCAGAGGCAGGCGATGTGACTCACTAGCAGGGCCGTGGACAGGACGTCATCTACTCGAGGACGTTCCAAGGCAGCCTTGGCCCATGGGTGGGTGTGAGTGAGAACGGGTGTGTGCGTGCGTGTGTGGTGGGTGTGGGTGTGGGTGTGGGTAGTGCGTAGTGCGTAGTGTAGTGCGTAGTGTAGTGCGGTGTGGTGTGGGCAGCCATGTCCCAGTGCGGATCCCGGCCATGACGCTAGCCCAATCGGGCGGTGTGTGGTTCGCCCAAGCTGGGAGTCGCGGCGGGAGGCGATCGCGCGCTAGTCGCTAGAATGGCCGGAGTGTGCGAAACTCTGCGATGGGCTTGACTGGGCAAGGCTCGCTTCTGGCGCTGGCTGGTAAGCAGTGCAGCGCAGTGCAGTGCGCCGGCTGCTGCGCCGCCCCGGCGCTGAGGTTACACGCATGGCGACAGACGACAGGCCACGCTATGCCACAGTGCCCTCGCTGAGCCCGTCGAGCCCGTCGAGCCCATCACCGATCTCGTCGACGCTGGACGGCAGCGTCCTGATGCTCTCCCCACGCCGGCAGCCAATCACGGGCGGCACGGCCACACGTCGCCGCCCTCGCCGCCCTCGCCGCCTCGCCGCCTTGTCACAAGCCTTGGCCACCCGTCCACCCGTCGAGCTGCTCTGAGACGCTTGTCTGACACCTGCCATTGGGCCTCGGCCGCCTACACCGCAGGCAGATCATCTGCACGAAATCCTCCGGTCCGCTCTGGCAGTTGCTCCCACCGGCCCCAAACTGCTGTTGTCGTTGTTGTCGTCGTTGTCGCCGCCAAAGCTCTGTCTGCTCTCCATCGCCGCCGCGCCAAGCTTCAGCTCCAGCTCCAGCTCCAACACCAGCCTCAGCGCCAGCCAGCGCCAGCGAGCCAGCACCCGTCGCCGGGCCTTCCACTGCGGCACCTCCCTAGCATCCCAAGCACCCAGGCCCAAAGGCCCGCATCTCCCACCGTCGCCTGCTGCGGCTTGCTCGAAACCTCTACTGCTGCTGCTGCCCAGGTCGCCCTGCCCCCCCCCCCCCCACTCGCGCCCCAGTCCCGTTTCTGCTAGGCGCCCTATACACTCGACTACATCGCCGCGCCCAAGCAGCAGGTTTCTTCTACACACCCATACCGCGCTAGCATCTCGTGCTCCTCCACCGCTACATCCTTCCACCATGGCATCCGCTTCCTTCCGAGAATCCATGAACTCGCTTGGCTGGAGCAGGCGGGAGTCACAGGCCCCCGCCAGCACCGCGCCGCCCTCGCTGCTCGACCGCATACAGAACCTGAACCCTTTTGGCGAGGGCGGTTATGTGCGACTGCCCACGACAGAGTCCAACCCGGGCGCCCCTCTGCCCGCCCCCTCGCGCAGAGAAGAGGAAGAGGGCTGGTTTGCGCGTAAGTCTCCGTCTTCCATTCACTCCCTCTTTCCCTCCCTTCCCAGTGGCTACCCACGTCGGTCCCCTTGTCCTCCGCACCTTCCTTACGCGTCGATTTGCGCCTCACACTCCCCTGCCCTGCCTCGATGGCGCCATGTCCTCGATCTTTTATATCTTTTGCCCAAGCACCGATCCGACTTTGGGCTGTGGCTCGTGGTCTCATCACCCGACGATGTATCGGGGCTAGTTTCACCTGCACAGCCCACGCTTGCCTGTCTCCGCATCCGCTTTCTCTTGTTTCCTGTCCAGCACATGGCATTCTTGAAATGAGCATCCGCCCCAGTGGTGGGAATTCCCATTTTGCCCGTCCCAGACCTGTCATCTGCTCCTGCATCGCACGACTGGCCGCACAGCCAACCGTCAATGTGACAGAAGGGAGTTCCTGCGTCACTATCGCGGATGCACCACACTTGCTCTCCCCCATGGCCTTGAATCATGTCTGTCTGTGCTGACCAATGCCCCCAGTCAGTCGGTGGGACCGATTGCTCGTGTTTGGCGGCTTGCTTCTTGCTGCCTTGGCCATGTTTGCTACCTGCATCGGCCTCATGTTTACGCCTGTCTTCCTGGTTAGACCGCGCAAGTTTGCTATCTTGTAAGTCCTTCGCACTCAAGCCCCCCTCCCCCTCCCCCTCGTATCCACTCTGCATCATGTCGTCCGGCCAAACCTTCCTTGCTTCGATAAGATTGTCCTACGCAGATAGCCAGTGGCACATGGTCTGCTTGTTCTTCGGCACGGTTATGCGAACTCATGCAACGCGTTCAACTACTACCCATCCCCGCTCGTCTGCTGCGGACGGCAGCTTTGACGAATCGAATCCATGGGCCACTTGACCTCTCTAGCCACTGCAATATTGGCACTGGACCCCTCTGCAGCGATCATGCGGGTCCAAGGTTCGGCGCGCTGCAGGGTACACACAGCCTTCACCGAGTCAAGTCCATCTGCCAAGCTTCATGCACGTCACCTGAAGAGCGCTAGTGCTAACAATCATGGTCTTATTCTAGATGGTCTATGGGCAGCCTTCTCTTTCTAGCTGCATGGGGAGTCTTGATGGGCCCGATGCAATATAGTAAGCAAGCCCTATTTGCACCTCTCTCCCTCGCACACCCCCTCCGCCACATCCACTTCAGCACACTGCTGCTGAGTGTATGTTTCGCTTCGCTTGTCGCTGACCATACTTGCAGTCCATCACCTCATCTCGGGCCCAAGACTTCCCTTCACGGCTGCTTATTTTGGTAGCATTGCCCTCACCCTCTACTTCTCGCTAGGTGTAAGTCCATTTTCTAGTGTATTAATCCTGGCCACATGCGAACCCTGGTGCCATGGTGCATCCAATCCTTGCCCGCGTGCCCCTCCCACCCCCATGCCACTCCTTATCGATTGTCGTCTACCCTAGCTCATTTTCGCTGACAACGTTCGCGTGACTAGCTGCATAGCACCCCTCTCACTTTCATTGCGGCTATCGCACAGCTAGTCGCCCTTGTCTGGTACATTGTCTCCTACTTCCCCATGGGCTCATCCGGCTTGCGTTTTGCTGCCCGCTTTGGGGGAAATCGCGTCGCCGCCTGGATGAGCGACTAGGCAGGTTTCCTCGTGTGCAAGGCTGGCCGGCGCCATGCTGGACATTGTGGCTGTGGCATCTCGTGTACACGGAGAGGTCGTCGCAATGCGACGCGTGTCGGACAAAATGCTGCCATCTCTGGCCAGGGCTGTACGTTGCCCTTGTACGCGACTGCTCAAACTCACCAGGATCTCTTAATGTCATGTCGCAATCCCATCACGCTGCATAGTCACAGATACGCCTCCCTCTCTCCACGCCTCTTATTGCTGCATCCTGATTGATCGACTGGCGTCGACGTAGCGGCACACCGAACGAGGCGGTAATCAGACTAGCATCTAGCGCGCCGCCTCTGCATACCACTGGTGAATCCGGACGTCTAAAACCTGTTGCCTATGGCCCACTTTGAAGCAAGCTGAGAAGGCGAAATGGACAGTCGAATACAGCTTGCTCCATGAAACCAAGATATGTAATACATTTCTCCGAAGCGCGACTGAGTTTGTCTCATCCATGGCCTACCAAGCCTTCTTCGAAATTAAGCACTTTGGCTGATCACTTGCCCAAACTTTTCCTCGTGGCCGCTTGGACTCGTTCTTGGCCTTGCCGATCGATAGATGAACTATGCTTACACGGAATGTTTTCTTTTTTCCCTTCCTAGTGTTTTTTGTTTCCTTTTACCTGCGTCTTCTTGCAAGCCGGAACTCTTGGTGAAAAGCTGAGTGGCCACGTTGGTTACATGCACAACGAGGGACAGGTCGAGACAGATCAGCGCAGGGTCGGCACCGTCTACTAAGGCAGGGTGACGGCCGATCAAGGCAGGGTCCCCGGAGGCGTCTTAGAAGGGGCAAAAAGCCGTAAACGGCTCTCAGCGCCATATGGCGATAGGTGCGCTGATCTTTGAATGTGCGCTTGTTCGCATGCGTTCGGCGGGTGGGTGCATATCGTTTGTATGCGAACAGGTTGCATGTCTGGTCGCAAATCGCGCAAGACGGAAAAAGCCACGACTCGCACCCTCTGGCTGGGCGAACTCCTCGGAGAGAGCATAAACGATAGTACGCAACGTTTGATCGTCGTCGCAAAGCTAGGCAGACACGACGGGAGCGAGAGGGGGGCCTCGTGATCTACATCGTACACCCGGGTAGTGCGGCCATGTTATCGTGAAGCGACGAGCGTGTAGATGGTGTAGTGGTGTGGGTGTCGTCGTGAGCAGGGGTGCGCACGGGGTCCATGGCGAATTGGCATTTCCCCGCACCCTCGTCCTGCCCATGAGCGCTTACGCGCAATCCACGGCAATGCGCCATGCAGCGAGGGCTGGGGGAAGACATATTGCATCCAAACCACTGCGCTACGCCGCTCCGGGCCACGTGCAGGACGCAGCCTGTCCAGCGACGATGCCGCTTCGGTACCCATGGTTAATTCGGCGCAAAGCGCGCCTTTGCGCCGGCCTGCCAAAGGGTTCCTGTCAGCACAGGCTCCAAGTAATGACGACACGATGTATTTTCAGTGCGCTGCTTTTCGGGCATCACGAGCGATGCAATGGTTGGCGCCCGATGTGAAAAGTTAGAGGAAAGAAAAACGAGGTGTGAGTGTGTGGGTATGTCTGGCTTTACTATCTTAATAGGTCATGTGCGGACCTCTGTTCCGAGGCCTATTCGGGCCTTTCGCATCTCTACGTACTACTAGTATCGTGAGCAGGGCATGGCGCAGGGCAGAACCAAGGCAGCGCGCAGAATTGCGGTGTAGGCGCAAAACTAGCACCCTCCTCATGTCTCCTCCACCATGTCTCTTGACAACCCAAGAGATCGTTGCCGCCCTGGAAGAAGCCACCATGGCTGAGAACATGGCTTCACCCGGCGGGCGCCACTGGCCTGTCCCAGAATCCGGATTCCTTGTTGCTGCGTCAGAAGCTTGGTCGAGTTTCTAATACATGTCCTCGTCTATTTTCGGTACCGCAGAACCTTTTTGGGCTTCGTACCAATATCCCATTTGGCTGCGTCTACGCCCGTCAGCTTTCTTCATCTACCGAAATGGCCACGAGCCCTTGGTGTCACGCCATCTTACGCTGCTGGCCTTGCAACCCCCCCTTTCCCCTCGCTTCCAGAGTTGCTGCGAGCGAGTAGGCTGGCTCCGCGATACGCGATGAGATGTGTGCTACGGCGCATGGCTGACTAGAAGGACTACATGTTTGTAGCACATAGGCGAGGTCCGTACCCAGGTCTATTGGGTTATGGTGCCACAGGTGCATAGGGCTGAGAGAAGGTTATTGTGGCGTCGTTGCGACCGCTAGAAACGTCGACGAAGCAACCAACAAGCCGGCTACAACGGGTGTGCTTCGATCGTGGGTCATCGGTCTGTCTGGGTCGCGACTTGGACTTGGACTTGGACTTGGTTGGCTGCATGTGACAGGACGCCGGCCAGCCTGGCATCGCAGACGCCATCGCCATCGCCATCGCTTCACCATGAAGATTACACATCTTGGTGGATGCGGCGCACATGTGGGGAGATGGGGACGAGGCTGCCAGCGGGAGAGCATGTGGCTTACCGGCAGTTGTACAGTACAGCAGGTGTACAAGAGGCCCCGCGCTACCACGTAACATTGACATGTACCTACCCCTCCCCAGAGCGGGCTGACGGCTCACTCTCCGCAGCCATTGCGATACATCATGTCCCAGACAAGAAGCCGTAGCCACGGTTGCAATGGAGTCAGCAACAGCAAATCGAGCCCGCACACATCCCGCGTCCATGTTATGAAGCGATGCCCTGCGTGACGCGTGTTGCCACCACATAAGCGTCACCACTCGCCCAACTGCCTTTGCCCAACAACAGCCAACAAGGTTAAAATGTCGAAGTCGGAGCCATCAGCGATTGGGCCATGCACGAAAAGACTCATGGATGGCTCAATAAATCCGGTGCTTCGACCGCGACACAAGCTTTTGCGTGAAACTTGTGGGGACGGGAGAAGTGAGGGGTTACTTGGGAGGCGGTACACTACTTTGGCGTGGGGCACTTTCTTATTACTTCTCTTCCAGCTACTCAATCTACCTCATTGCAACGAGTAGCGGTGAAGCGCGTCGCTTAGTTTCGTAGAAATCGCATTTCCAACACTTGTCGCATCCAAAACGTCATCGCCATGCCCGAACAGCTTCAAGACCCCAAGGAGTACCAGAACATATTCCACTGGGCCGAGACGCAGAAGGATGGCACCATACCCTCCTTTGGAACCAGAAAGAATGACCCTTATGAGGTGAGCTGACTCGGTGGCATCTTTGGAAGCTTGCCACTGACGACCATGTCTTCGCAGTATCAATCCGGCTTTGGCAACACCTTTGAGTCGGAGGCTGTCCCAGGTGAGAAAGAGGCCAATTTTGCGAAACCGTGCAAACGGCTGATCGGTGGGCAAAACAGGGACTATTCCCAAGGGCCAGAATAATCCGCGCTGCGTCAGGTTTGGCCTATATACGGAACAGATGACCGGAACTTCATTCGTCGCTCCACGGCATCTTAATAAAAAGGTCATTCTAATACAATAATACCAGGCGAATAACGTCAAAGCTGACGTGTTGCATCAGGCCTACCTCTACAGAGCACGACCTGCTGTTGCTCATCAAGGATTTGTAAGAACCCTCGTCCCTACCGATGATTGATGTTGAGATTTGGAATGCGGATCAATTTTACATCGGGTCTGTCTTTTGATCCTATCGACCGAAATTTGCGAGGCCAGTGCCGGAGGAAACAGATTAATACACTAGCACCAAATTGCGCCAGCATAGCACACGTGCTGACAAACGTTCACAGACCGACCTGCCGGACAACGAGGATACCGAATCCAACTTCCTTCCCATAAACAAACGGGTTCATGTTTCTCCTTCGCAGCTAGCTTGGCTGGCTTTTGACACCCCTACCGATGGAGAGGTCGATTTTATCTCAGGCCTCAAGACGGTTGCTGGCACGGGCGAGCCAACCCTCGGAGACGGTCTGGCTGTACATATGTATCTCTGCAATGCCAGCATGAACAGAAGGGCCGCAGTAAACTCAGACGGCGACTTTCTCATTGTGCCCCAGCAAGGGGCACTGGATATTCTAACCGAATTTGGACCTATGTATGTGCAGCCAGGCGAGATATGCGTCATCCAACGCGGACAACGATTCAAAGTCAAAGTCGAAGGACCGACCCGAGGCTACATTTTGGGTAGGCTAGCATTACTTTTGAATACTGCAAAGTACAAACTGACGTGTTGCAGAAATCTGGGGATCGCACTTCCAGCTCCCAGAGCTAGGTCCACTAGGAGCTAATGGACTTGCCAATGCTCGAGACTTCTTGCACCCCAAAGCGCACTACGAGATGGAAAATGCACCATGGGAGATTGTCTATAAGCTTGGCGGGAAATTCTTTGTCAGCAAGCAAGGGCACTCACCATTTGATGTTGTTGCATGGCATGGCAACTACGCGCCGTACAAGTACGATTTGACCAAATTCGTCAACGTTGGCTCCATCTCGGTTGACCACATTGACCCGTCCATCTTCTGTGTCATCACAGCTCCTTCTCGTGACCCGGCAGCGCCACTAGTAGACTTTTTAATTTTCAGCCCGCGATGGGATGTGGCTTCACACAGTACGTTTCCAAAATCGAGTGGAAGAAAAAAAAAGACTGACCTTTGATTAGCCTACCGTCCACCGTACTACCACCGCAACGGGTCTTCTGAACTCATGGGCTTGATATATGGAGAATACGCAGGCCATGCGCACGAGTTCCAGCCAGGAGGCGTCAGCTTCGAGTGTAGCTTTGTGCCACATGGTGGTGGGTACGAGGAGGTGGGTCAAAGTCTCCAAAGTCACTGATGATCATTTCTGACTGGTCTCAAGTTCAAAGCAGCAAGTTCGCAGCCGCTGCCTGAGATGCAAATCTCAGAGGGCGCCATTGCCTTCATGATGGAGAGCTCAAGAATGTTTACTATCACTGACTGGGCATGGAACAGCAACAAGAAGCACGGGGACGATCCACACATGTGGTAAGTGGCTAATTGTAGAAGCGAAGCAGCGGATTTCTTGCTAATATCACGCTAGGGACAATCTTGTTGACAACTTTTCGACACATCAGGACGAGGTAGAGAGGCTGTTGGCCGATAGGACAAAGAAGGCTTAAATATACGAGGTTTGGGATTACGTAGAAACGAATTATCAATTTTTACGAATTTTTGGTGCAAAATCCCCACTTGCAATCAGAATGATGAACAAGCAAGAGTACTAGGTGAAAGACACTTGATAGTCACAAGGCAAAGGCAGCGTTGCTCAAAAGGGCTAGCGTGGACCCCGCCCCGCGGTCGTCGGGCACACGACTGTGATCTCATCGCAGATTCGACAAACAATTGGAGCCATGACTCTAGACTGACCTCAAAGCCGCTACACTTGCGCTCTCTTTCGTTTTCACTGCTGTGGGCTGAGCTGAGGTATGGAATACCCTTGCCTGATTGGGTCATTTCGACTCATCGTGACTCCACATTTGTGTTCGACTGGTTCGTCGCTGCCGCAATGCGCGCCGGTCTTATAGAACATTCTCCCCACCTTTGCACATTCTATCCTTCACCACCCACCACATTTTGCTTACACCTGCCCGTGCACCAGGTTTCCCTTCCTGTCCTTGCGCGAACCCGAACCCGAGCCCGAGCCCAGAAACTGTCCGCAGTTCCACGTTTCTTTAGATCGACTGCAATCATGGCGCACCGCGATAGAGCGCCTTACGCGCCACAAAATCCAAAACAAATCACGGAGCTTGTGCACGCCCTGGAAGCGCACAAAGGGAAGAATGGAAAAGGAGGCTTCTCAGTCAAGAAACACACATTCCCACTTCCCAATGGCCGACATGTCGACTCATGGAAGATGAACGAGTGGGACTACAAAAAGGCAAACTTGCCTACCTACGCGCGAGGCCTCTTCACGTACAAGAACTTGCAGGGAGACTATGAAATCGCTGTCAGGGGCTACGACAAGTTCTTCAATCATGGCGAGATTCGAAAGACAGAATGGAGCAATGTTGAGCGTGATACACGAGGCCCCTATGAGCTGAGCGTGAAGGAGAATGGCTGTATTATCTTTATATCTGGCTTGGATGACGACACACTGCTGGTGTGCAGCAAACACTCTACGGGTCCCCGAGAGGGAGGGCTCAGCCATGCATGTGCGGGCGAGCAGTGGGTCGAGCGCCATGTTGCTACCGTCGGCAAAACCAAGGCAGATTTAGCGCGCACCCTTCGATCCATGAATGCCACGCTGGTAGCAGAATTATGCGACGACGAGTTCGAGGAGCACGTGCTGGCATATACCCCCGAACAGGCTGGCCTTTATGTGCATGGGATCAACCTGAACCTGCCCGAATTCGCCACATATCCCGGCCATCTCGTTGACAAATTCGCTGATGAGTGGGGCATGAAGAAGGTCACATATGTCATGGAGAATGATATCAAACAAGTCAAGGCTTTCCTGGACAAGGTAGCTGAGACAGGCAATTACGAGGGACGCGACACAGAAGGCTTTGTCATTCGGTGTCAGGCACGCGAGTCCGAGGGCGCGCCTTATGTGGACTGGTTTTTCAAGTACAAGTTTGAGGAGCCGTATCTCATGTACCGTCAATGGCGCGAGTGTACGAAAGCGCTCATCTCTGGCAAGATACCGCGTTACAAGAAGCACGAGGCAATCACCAAGGAGTATCTTGATTTTGCGCGCTGGAAGTTTTCCCAAAACCAAGGTTTGGCAAAGGCTTACAATGCAAATCATGGTATCATTAAGTTGCGCGACGAGTTTCTGGCCTCCCGTGGAACTACGGGCGCTGAAATCATTCGACAGGAGATACAAAATGGGGCTGTCGAGAGCAAGAACGCCACCAAGAATATTGTCCTTGTTCCCGTTGCAACCATTGGATGTGGAAAAACGACCTTGGCTCTTGCTCTAGTCAAGTTGTTTGGCTGGGGCCACTTTCAGAACGACAACGTCAAGTCTAAGAAAGGTCGCGGCCAGGTCTTTGCCGACACCATCTCTTCGCTACTAGTCACAAATCCAGTCGTCATCGCGGATCGCAACAACCACCAGAAGCGTGAGCGAGACCAGATTATCAGCGACATCTCCAAGAATGTTCCAGATGCGCGCTTTGTTGCATTGCATTATGTTCATGATCGATCCAACTACGACCGCATCAGAGAAGCCACGCGAAGGCGTGTACTCGATCGTGGTGATAACCATCAGACTATCCAGGCAGGCTCAAAGGGCTCAAGCGAGATCATTGAGATCATGGAGGGCTTCATGCATCGCTTTCAGCCAGTTGACCCTTCAGATAATCCAGACGATCTTTTTGATTTGGTCATCGACCTAGACCCTACTGTCGACTCGCGCGAGAATCTCGAGTCAATCATCGCAAAGATGTTCGAAACATATCCGGCTCTATTTGCTGGGAAGGAGATGCCGACAAACTCCGATATGGACGCGGCTATACATTGGGCCATGAATGACTACACGCCGGATTTTAAGATGGATCTATCGCGAGGCAACAATGACAAGAAAGCAAAGCAGAACAGCCAAAACGCTCAGAAGCCTCAGCCAGCAGCAAAGCCTAAAAAGGCTCCCCGCATGGAGTACTTCGCTGTACGTCTCAACACTCAACGAGTCAACTCAGTCCTCGACAATCTGTTCAACAGTAAGGATGCCATGACTGCACGCATGTACAACCATCTGAAGCAGAGCCGACGCATTCAAAATGAGTTTCATGTCACTTTGATTCATCGCGCTTCGGCACAGGCAAATCAGGAGTACTGGGACAAGCTCATCAAGCATCACGAAACAGTTCAACAGACAAATACCGAGAGTTCCTGGGAGCCAGAGCTAGGCAAGTGCGACGTGCAAATGGAGAGAGTGATTTGGGACGACCGAGTCATGTGCTTCGTCGTGCGGCTGAATGGTTCCAGCACCCTTCAAATCGAGAGCGAGGCAGGTACAGCAACGGAGGAGCTTGTATACACAACGGCAAACCCTATTGCCCATGTCACTGTCGGTACGGCGGGTCCGCACATCAAGCCTGTAGAAAGCAACACGCTGCTTGAGCGCTGGGTCAATGAAGGCTCAGGAGGTCAAACAGGTATTGGCGAACTGAGTGTCAAAGGCAATGTGGTGCTGGATGGCAGTGTAAGAGGCGTGCTAGGACGGATGTAGGACTACCGTAAGAACAGCACTGTTGGAAAGCAACACGATGAAAAGATACGCCAGAGTCTCAACAAGGTGAAAAGATACGTTGGACGGCCAACCAAATCCGGGCACTGAATCATGACAATTGAAGAACCACATCAATGTTAGTCAATGCTATTGTTCTGTCTACTGGCTTGTTGAACTATGGTTATGATTCAACCCAGCAGTTGGAGAGAAAAGTTAAGAAAGGAGTTTTTTTTTTTCTTGGTTCGGCGTTAGCTCACAGTATGTCAGCAAATGAAACTGCATTAGCACCTATTCCAAAGGTAGCTTTTAGATGGTATAAGCGTGGCGTGAGGGGAGGAAATGGGAATATCTACTAAGAACCTGTAAGTAAATAAAACAATTAGTCAATGAGTGAAACCAGCAGTGGTGAAATATGCTGATTGGAAAAACACCAAATCTTCTGGATGATGCGAAATGACATGCTAATCATTGGGCATACGATACAGCGAATATAATGGTTCATTTCATGTTCCCATGATGCTCTCTCACCGCTAGTGATGGGTTCCCAGTATTCGTGGATTCATGGAAGGCTACGGAGTAGAGCAACCATGGGCTTGCGACCTAAGCCTTATAGCGCTGCTTACGAAAACATCTGCCCATCACTTATTGTACGTTTGGCGACTTTGAAGGAAAGCGTCAGCTTGAAAGTTAAAACAAAGAAACAGTGAGAACAAACTTGGTCACACTAAAATTTCCCTAGTATACCCGTTACCTACAGCTCGTCCTGGGTACCAGGATACAAATCAGATCGCCATTGACAGCCCCAAGCACCTTTGTTGCCAAACTCGAACTCAACCGTATCCATGTAAACATGTGCTGCGCGAGCCAAAGCATTTGTGCTATTAAAGACGGAGCTATTTATGCGTGCCCTTTGGACGAGGTCAGCACTCAGCATCCTCGCAAGCATGTCGCGAAGGGCATCGTTATTTGCTTCGTCGCCATATACAACTAATTCATTGATTTGGCTCGGAAGACGAAAACCCTCTGGAGGATGGGTGAAGAAGTGTCTTAGCTTGCGCTCGATAGCTGCCAACTGGTTCTCCTCGTCGATCGATGGGCTACTAGTAAAGTCTTCGATCGACTCCAAGACATCTTGTTCAATGATGTACAGTCCCACATTATGCCAGTGAGCGCTGTGGTCTATGCCAAGAATGAGCATAGGCCTTTTGTGAGATTCTGCATAAGGGCGAGGCATCTGTGCATGTACCATCAAGCCAGCGCCTTTGTTGGTATGCATAACAGGACGGAGCCCGATAGCCTCGAGGGCCTCGCGTGCGACTGATATTTTGAAATCTTCGATGACATCAAGGCTCAGTGCGGCGAAGCAGATATTGGTACCGAGGTACGTCTCTACTGCTGCTTTCATAGTGTGCATTAGGCCTATAGTGGCCTTTAAGTCTGCATCTCGACAGATGGTTGTCACAGGTCCGAACAAGGGCGAGAAAATGTCCACAGCTGGTGTGAGTAGTTTGCAAAGAGCTGTATCCTCTTTTTTAACCGAAGCAGTTGATCGTCTCATCAAGGCTTGATATTCTGGCGTTCCTTGGATCCTGGCAACAGGCACGTAGGGTCCATTTTTCAGGTAGATTGATGCTACGCTATCAGATTGCGTGAGCGGACGTCGTTGAGCTAGGAGTTTACTAACCCGTAGTCAGGTGTTAACCTGAAGGCGATGCCTGGAGCGCGAGGGCGTGTTGGGTGCTGAGCTGCAACGTTGAGCGCGACTGCCAAAAGATAAAAGAAAAGGATGAATAACATTATTGCTGCTCGGCGTTGTGATCCAGAGCAATGAGGTATGTTGCTGAGCGGACGCAGCTGACTTGGGGAAACTGTTCCTTATGGCGTGGAGCATTGATATATAGTTGTTAGCGTGAATGTGGATGGTTTGCGGTTGTGCTACCGTAGCTGCCAAGGTCAAGCTAACGCAGCAACGTGGCATAGCAGCCCCTTGTAAGCGCCAACAAGGCTGATTCTAACAAGTTGTCGTGGCGCAGTCATTCCAGAAAAAGAACGGTATGCCTAACGTCGCGAATGATATGCGGCCAAGTGAAAAAGGATATGGCTGCTGTGTACATAGTTCTCAATACTGTTATTCTTGGACCTCGAAAGTGCCCGATAATGCCCGTTCTGAGACTTCTTGGGGGTTATACTAGCATTGGGAGGATTCCTGCAGGACACACACTAGGATGTGCTTTCTGGGGGCCATCAATGAAACGTCATCAATCATTCCACCGCAATCGTTTCGAAATGATAGCATCACCTGCTTTTCTGGCGACAATAGACTCTCTGCACTTTTTAGTATAGTGTCTCAGACACTAATCTTGGGTGAACAGGCACAATGTATGCAATTGGAAACGCAGTAGTGTAGTCACTATCGGCCCTGTTCCAGAAAATGCGCAGCAGTTCAGGAGGAAGAGGATCCATGATAAGGCGCCAGTTTTGACAGCCAAGAATCCTGTGTTTCGGGCAGTAACCGTAGCCTTCGCCCACGCGCGCTTACACAACCAACTCGGCGCCTGTCTGTGAATAGTTCTTGGTTCATGGGGGCTATATTCAAGGCTGACTATGTTGGAATTGCCTCAAGCACGATTGTAGTTACATATAAGGTCAAGGAGAAGTGTTTTATTCACAACAACCTGCCACAAGTGCATCAGCATCATTCTACTACAATCATACACTATCCAAATCCTAAGTATCATCATGAGATCTTCACAGTTGTTTCAAGTCCTCCTTTCCATCAGCACGGTTGCTATAGGGTCAGTTATCCCTCGTGATACTGTGGACCCAGACAACCCAGAGGCATCCGATCCAAACACGCCACCGAAGAAACTCAACAGACCAACACGTCCCGAAAACCCATTCAAAGATGGGTTCAAAACAGCACCCGCGTCTTGCACCGATTTGATGCATCCTTCGCAGCAATGTATCACCGATTTACAGGCTCAGCCTGGAGGCGCCAATGCTTTCTCAGGCGGCGAGCTGAAGTGGGACAAAGACCACCAGTGCAACGACCAACAAATGGGAAAATACCAGACAGCAGTTTGGGATGCACATGCATTGGCTGCGTTCTCAGACCGGGAACCTGACCCTCACAACTCGAGAGACATTGCTTTGTGGAAAACATGGATGGGACCCGACTATCCTGCCCAACAAAAGCGTATCGCTGGTATGTTATAAAGACTTTTCGAATTTACTATGGATTTGGCTCACGAATGAAAAGATAATTTGAACCGAGCGGGAGAATTTTATTCCAAAAAGACGTTCGACATTATTGTCAGCTGCAAGGATACGAAGAACCTTTGTCCAGTCCGACGAGACGGCAAGTCTGTCGGTGGTTATGCCTGGACCTACAATGGATGGTTTGGATACAAGTATCACTACATCACCATGTGCCCACCCTTCTTCCAGAGCGACGATCTCATGTTCAAGATTGATCAGATCGAAGAAGAAATGGCACAAGGAAAGACTGAAAAGGCGACCCAAGCTATTTGGCAGAAGAATAGCGGTCAGGTTTTTTTGCACGAGATGATGCATCTCGATGCTGTTGGTCAGCCCAAAAGTAGGTCCCCATATCCTGTCTAGGTAACTCCATTGGAGAAAACTAAGATATACTAACTCATCTAGTCATCGACGAGTTAGTGAGCACCGAGGGACTTCCCATCTACGCCTATGGACCCTCCATGGTCCACAAGCTTGCCCGACTGCCATTGAATCAGGGCGGCGGGGCAACACGCGCCAGTACCAATGCCGACAGTTATGCCTGGCTTACCAACAGCCGGTACTTTTACGATCTCACTGGCTATTTCCCCCGACCCCCAAACTACAAAACGGCAGATGATAGCCTGAGCTCCGAACAGTGGACACAGGACCAAAACGGTTTGATTCTCAACTTTGGCACAATTGCTCAAGATACAACTGACGACGAGATTACCAATCGTTTAAACAATGCTGTCGCTAGCTTTGGGAATACGCCTTCGGGATCCAAGCCTCCTTCTTCTAAGCCTAGCAAAGGAAAGTCCCTATCCATTGCCATGATTTCAGTGGTCAATTCACATTCTGGCGGGGCATCTCTTGACAGCACGTGGAACTTCTTCACCACCACCGCTGGCAAAGCCGTTGGCAGCTGTGGCGAGACGGACGGTCAAAAGCTCACACCTCAAGGTCCGTCAGACGACAAGATTTCCGGTGATGTAGATCTGGAGAACCCGCCATGGCCGGCAGGAATTTACAAGTTGGAAATCGAGGGCCAGCAGTGCGAGTACAAATGTGATGGGACGAATGCGGGCAGACTCTTCTGTCCTGATAGGCAAATTTCGTGCACTGAAGATGGGATGAAGAGCAAACCAGAGGGGAAGCTAAAGTGTGGTTCTCGGGTCTATTTCCACGCTGCAGTCTACTGCGATTTCTAGTTATCACGGGTATTCTTTGAGTTATCAAAACATTGCGAGACAGGTACACTATTTAGGCGAAATGTATTTTGTTCATTGGGCGACTGTGCATATACTCCATTTGCTAGCAAACTCTGCATGCACAGTCTATCTAGTACGTAGAAGGGAACACGCCGACCCTTCCACCATCCGTAAGCTGCGTGGTACCGTTGATATACGCACCGCCCTTGCCTACCAGGAAAAGTGTCAAGCCTGCAATGTCGTTCATGTCGCCCATTCTACCCTGAGGAATTTGATTGGTGCCAAACACGGGTCGGACGTCGGCCGACATGGCACTTGGGTAAGGACCAGGACAAATCATGTTGCTCCGAATACCCCATTCGGCCAAGAAGGTGCTCAACATCTTGGCGAGATGGGCTGCGGCGGATTTGCTGGCATTGTATGCAAGACCGGCAGAGACCCAGCGCATGTACGAAGCGGTTGAGGCAACGGTGATGATGTGGGCCATGCGGTCGTCGTCTGCATCGATACCATTTTGGGACAGTTTAGAGGTATCGCGGGCGCGGGGGTTACCAGTGCCCGTGACTTTGCCAGACGCCCATCCACGTCGTGTGTTGGCTGCTTCAAGGAGAGGCAGAAAGGTGGCAGACACACCAACGACGGACTGGGTATTGATGGCCATAGCACTTTGCCAACCATCCCAACCAGATACCATAGTGTCTGCCAGCTGCTGGATCGACTCGGCTTTGTATATATCCTGCCCATTCTTGGGACCCAGAACTCCGGCATTGTTGATAAGAACATCCACATAGCCTATATCTTTCTTTATGAAGTCTGCAGCAGCCTTTACAGACTCGAGGTCGGCCACGTCGCATACAATGTCATTTAGAACCGAAGTACTGTGTGGTTTGTATGCCACATCGGACTGGAGTTTCCTAATAGCGTCACGAAGTACGTCTTGGCGGCGGCCAAGGATGTAGATCTTTTCAGCGCCATTTTGGTAGAGCGCAGAAGCAATGGCAAGTCCGAGACCTGTAATGATGAGTTTTTTTCCGGGAAAAAGTACAAAGGCTCACGAATGAGAAGATGGAAAGGGCGCGGGGCAAGGCGGGGTAGCTTGAATCCTCAGTAACGTACCACTGCCACCGCCAGTAATAACAACTACGAGTCCCTTTGCCGAGAAAAGATTGTTCGGTTGTATAGGTGCTGTGACGTCCATGATGGCCCAGTTGAAAGAGAGATGATTGCACAAGCTGAGGATCTGCCGAAGACGGCAACTTATACAGGAACAGGGTCGATGTCGGGGGATTTCTATGCCGAGCTAGGACGACATGATTAAGTCACGAACGGAAATGGGCGCGACGCGTGGAATTCGGATAACTGGGCATCATTTGCGCTGTTGATTCATCAGGCTCCTTGTCGTTTTCCTCATTTTGCACAGCGCCCATTTAGCTGATGCCCCCAACAATCTTCAAACCCAAGTTGTCGGCTGAGTATGCTAATATATATCGGCACGGGTGCCATGCGACGTGGGCTGCCGGAGTCGGAACATCGAAAGTGTGTACAATCTCGCCCGACTCTACGTGTGCGATGCGAATCTTCTTTTCTTCCTTGTCGTCGGATCCTGCTGTGATATAGCTGCCATCGAAGGAGAAGTCGACCGTCTTGACGAGGCCCCCGGTCAATTCCAAGGTTCTTACACATATCCATTCTTGTGTGTCCCAAAGTGAAACCAAGGCATCTCCACCGCCAGCTGCCAGGTATTCGCCGCTCGGAGACATGGAGACGGCGTAACATGCAGAAGTATGGGCATTGAGCGTAAGCGCATTCTCAAACGACGGGTATCGCAGTAATCGAACGCTCCCATCACCGGCTGTCGAGTAGAGGTGGTTGCCAGACCAGTCGAAGACGCACTGGTTAGTCTGGAGGGGTTGGCGATGTTCGGAGACGACGCTGAGAGCTGTGCGGTCGACATTGACTAGCAGATTATCCTAGCCGAACGAAAATGGTCAGAGCAATGGCCAGGAGTACAAGGACAGCCTACTAACCTTTCTTCCTACGACAATGTTGTTACCGTCTGGCGCCCATGCCAGTGTGAAGGGCTGCTCGCCGACTTTAACTTCGCCCACGCTAGCCTTGGAGCGAATGTCCCAAAATCTGACCATGCCATCGGTACCGCAGCTTGCAAGCTCATTCTCGTTGATAGGATGGAAGGACACGCGCTCGAGGTTGGTAAGAGGCGGCACGTTGGGCGTACGGAGCTCGGTCGAGTTCTTGACGTTTGTTTTCTCTGGGTTCCATATGCGCAGTGTCTTGTCTGCAGCTCCTGTGGCGATAAAGGTACCGGACGCGTTCCACGATATAGAGCGAATGTAGTGCGACGACGAGACGGCGGCCGGGCGCACGCTGTCCTGGTAGACAGATGTCTTAAGTTTTTTGAAGGTCGCTTCGAAGTCATCCTTTTTGATCGGACGCGCGCGAATTGGCGGCGGCATCTTGGCTACAGTGCTTTCAGATGGTGGTGGTAACTTTTGGACATGACGCGAAGCTCCAATCTCGTGGGCGGGCCGTGCTTCCCCGCCCGCAATGCATGTCTTCGCCTCGAATGTATCACGGACGCGACAAGGGTACAGAGCACAATAGCTTGAATATATTCTCACGCTCGTTTGATCCAGAGATACATCAGATGGTACACAGCATATCCAGCATGTGCTTATTTTCATTATCGTCATTACATATTAGGCGTCCTGTATTTTCGTGACAAGGCTGCCCTATATTACTGCTTGCTCTGGGCACCCTCCTTCTGCATACCCTCGCATCCAACCAGGTTGCCCGCCTTCTCCTCAAGACTACCCATGCCTTGGTGTTGAGGGTCACGGTTTGCCGATGCCGCCTTCATGGCGTCGACTGCCTGCTGCTTGTCCGAGGCGCCTGATGCCTTCCATGGCTCGCTGCCAGTTACATTGCCGATAGTCTCCTGCAAAATGATTGGTTAGCCCGTGGCTTTATGGGCAGAGTAAGGGCAAAGAGCATGATGTGGTACTTACTTCAGCGGCGCCCTTTACGTATTGGGCATGGCTGGAGACGAGACCGGGCTGGTTTGGTGCGGCAGACATGATGTGAGCTTTGGTGAGTGTTTGTTGTTGAAGGATGTGTGTGCTGAATCAGCTCGATATATGTAGGTTGAAGCTGGGAGAGATGAAGAGTATTGCTGTCTTCTGTACCATGGGCGATGGCTGGCGACTATATGGGACAGCCAACCGTTGACGTCATCGAGACTCCATGGCCGATCCATGACAGACGCGCAGTCACGCGTACTCGAGACGCAAGCACTGGACCCTGCATCCGCTGCTATCCCAGTTTCACCTTCAGCCTCATACGTCTTTTCCGACATTCTTGCATGCTGCCAAAATTCCGAGAAATACTCTGCTCCTGTATGACTAAATTTCATTAACCCAATATGGCTGTGAAATACAAGGATATGGTTGCAGTGCGTAAAGCACACTGCATTCGGAATCTTTGGAAAGCATTAGCTAACACGTTACCTATTCACAAGGCATTTGCATTAATTGAAGACAGAGCTCATTGCAGAGGTAAGTTTAAAGAGTTGGTAGGATTTATCATAATGAGAGGGCCAGAAAAATGATCTCTGAGCAGTTATGTGCCAGTCCAAATAGTCTATACAAATTACGATAGGATCTTGACATATGGCTTCTTTGTGAACTCCTTTTCCTATAATACAGCCAAGCTTCTACTCATCTACTTGAATTGTATCAGCAGAAAACCACTTTGATATCGTTTCCAGGGGCAGTATATATCACCTACCTGGACTGTTCCTAACTGTCAAAGAACTCTCTAATTGGTTCCCACTCTAGAATGAATGAAAGCAACACCCGCGTCATCTAGAGGAAACTAGCAGACGGAATCTTGAATTTGAGACATATTGTAGACTGAGTTCTTTCCACTCTTCAGTAATGTTTATCCTATCAATATTATCTGATATGAAAATGCCTATAGTCGTACACTTGCTATGATGTAGTAACGTTAGTTTAGGTAGTGTATATAATATTAGTAGTATTTCGAAAACCCAATTACTTCTAACTTTCCAGAGTTGACTAGACGACAAAGTATAGCTTGCGCTTTTTCCATTTTGTTCAACTTTATGATGCCCAAGTATGTTATTCCTGTACTACAGGTGTTCAAAGCAATTTTGCACCCTCAAGTACTGGGTCTATGGTTCAAATAGGTGTGATGAACGGTTCAGATAGTTCGCTCAACCTTTGGCTTGGAATGGCACACCCATGTCATGCTGGGCTACATACCATATATGCCCAAGCAAATTCCAACATGACGAGTACGAGTACCAAACACTCAAAGACTCTCCACAAAGAGCTTTATTATGATTAACCATCATAGAATGCATGGAGTTTCATTAACACAAGCATTCACTCATGTCTTTAATCTCATAAAAAGGAAATACTATACTAAGATCACGTGACGTATACATAGCGCATGTATAGGTACAGAAATGTCTATGCGCAAGGTAAACTTACTTCGTATAGATGCCAGAAACAAAATGTACAGGCCTCTGAAACTTACTAAAAAGCCGCATGGACCTATAGCAAGCGGAACACGGTCACAAGAATGACGCCTGTCTAGTTCGTGCAGAAGATAGGAGGTGCAGGGCAGCAGTTGTGCAGATCAATCCTGCCCGTTAATATATTAGCTAGCCTGTTGATACTAGTCGGCGCCAGACAAGATGAGGTGAGACGAGATGAAATGCACTGTTTTGTTCGATAAGGAAGGTGTTAACGTACCTCGGCAACTTAGCAGAGTACCTACATACATTATAAATCAATCGCACGGCGCGCTCCACATGAGAATTTCCTGAAACATCGTGCGAGGCCTACTTTAAGTAAACTGCAGGTCCTCATATCAGCTTGCCAAGGCAGTTTTCTTCTCCTGCCATTCGCAACTCAACTTACATCTATGGCACCTCAAGATTACAACCAAGGCGTCCCTGGCCTACCCTACTTCACACCCAAACACCTTACCGACCCAGGCACCATTCCACCCGGCACCAAACAACATGTTCCGACACCCACTCTGTTCACACCGCTCACTATCCGGGGTACCACACTCCGAAACCGCATTCTTGTAGCGCCCATGTGCCAGTACAGTACCGCGTCTGAAGGCCCGTCAACCGGCGCACTTACGGATTATCACGTCGCCACGCTCGGCCATTATGCACTCAAGGGAGCCGGTCTGGTGTGTATCGAAGCGACCGGGGTACAGCCCAACGGACGCATCACGCCCAATTGCCCAGGGTTGTGGAGCGATTCGCAAATTCCAGACCTGCGAAGAGTATCGGATTTCATCAAGAGTCAGGGAGCTCTATGCGGCATTCAATTGGCGCATGCTGGTAGGAAGTCGAGTACGTGCGCCCCATGGATAGCGGGCGCGCAGAAGACGCAGGATGGAAAGCGCAAGGTCAGTCTCAAGGCAGATGTGGACGTTGGTGGGTGGCCCTCGAATGTTGTAGGGCCGATGGGCGGACAGGAATGGGCGTGGGATGGTAAAGCAGCGGATGACGTGAGCAGCGGCTACTGGGCACCCCGAGCCCTGAGTGAAGCCGAGATAGGAGAGTTGGTCCAGGACTGGGCTGCCGCCGCACGAAGAGCTGTCAAGGCGGGTGTGGATGTGATTGAGATCCACGGCGCCCATGGCTATCTCATCCACCAGTTCCTCTCGCCAGTCACCAACCAGCGGACTGACAAGTATGGCGGGTCCTTTGAGAACCGGACCCGTCTCCTGATCGACGTCATCAAGGCGATTCGTGCAGTCATCCCCGACACGATGCCCTTGTACCTCCGCATCAGCTCGACCGATTGGCTAGAAGGTACAGAGATAGGCAAGAAGTATGGCACCTGGGATATCGAAAGCTCCATTCGCCTGGCAAAGTTGCTTCCCGGGCTAGGTGTCGATCTCCTCGATGTGAGTAGCGGAGGAAATCATCCCGATCAGCAAATCAACATGTTCGACAGCAAAGACTACCAGATTAGAATTGCGGCGCGGATCCGCAGGGAACTCAAACAAAGCAACCTCAACATATTTATTGGCGCCGTGGGTCTTATCACTGAAGCCGAACAGGCCAGGAATATCGTCGAAGAGGGTGGTGCCGCCGCACTGAAGAATGGCGATGCGGAACTGGCAAAGGAGGTGCAGGCTGCTGTCAAGATTACTGAGGGCAAGGAGCCCTTGGCTGATGTAATCTTGGTCGGACGGCAGTTCCTGAGGGAGCCGGAATGGGTGCTTCGGGTTGCTTGGCAGCTGGGGCTTGATATTGCTTGGCCAAACCAGTTCTTGAGGGTGAGGTTTCCTAAGTTGTGAGACGATCTAGACATGGATACACATAGAGGAGTTATGTTCGGCGCAAACAGCTAGAGCAATAGATAGACGAAAGAGTCATTAGTTGCCTTGGGCCTATACCTGCTACCGTTCGTATCCTGTGTTAACACTTTTGGGTTTATGCAAAAATGCCAGATGCTTTGTTTGCTCACAGAACGAATAGCACGTGCGTTGCTTCCGACCAAAGAGTGCTTCAGTAGACGCACAGTTGTCACATTTCCAGCTCAATCGTATCAAGGCCACGGCGGATCCTCGACCCTTCTAAAGCACGCCACGAATTTCAACCCCTTATTCCTCTCCACCTTCTTACCTTCTTCCGTCTCCACCCTCATTGCCTTGACACACTCATCCATACCTGCTCCATCCTCGCCCTCGCCCTCTTCGAAGCGCTTTTCCACTCTTTCAAAACTAGGGTGCTTCTCAAAATGCTCCTTCATCCATTCATGCAGATCTTGGACATCGGTAATGGTATACACGATACCGCCTGGTCGTAATACATATGCGTACTCTGAATTCAGCGTGTACGACACGATGCGGGCCTTGTGCTTGCGCTGCTTAAAGTGGGGGTCTGGAAAGCAGAGGAAGATCTTGGAGAGCTGTCCCTTTTGGAAGAAGTTGGGTAGGAATTTCATGGTATTGGCACGGATGCAGGAAGCATTTTGGTAGCCGTTGGTAGCTGCGTGCTGGATGCGGAGAGCACGTACTTTATCCTGCACATATTCGGTGACTGACATGCGAATTTCCATGCCTGAACGTAAAGGTTAGTAAATAGCGGGTCCTTGCATCAGTCATATGGTATGGAGGAGAGAAAGGAGAGTGTGATGGTATAGACTTGCACATACCCAGTATCAAGGTATCAGGGAATTTAGGCGCAAGGGCAAAGAGCAGGCCACCAAACCCACAACCAATGTCGGCAATCTCAACGTTCTTGGTCACGGCATTGAACTTCCGTTGCTCTTCCAAGCTCACATCATGTGACTCGCTGGTGGTCTCTCCCGTCTCTTGCTTTTGGTGTTTGGCGTAGGCGGGATATAGGCTGGCCCAGTCCATGTCCGCGGGGCTCTTGGGGCTGCATCATGTTAGCTGAGACATGAAAAGGAATTCACAAGCCTGTCATACTAGGAGAGCGAGTGGTCCGAAAATGGGTTAGCATGGGCGCGTTGTCTGTAGAATTTCTTCTTTGGCAGTGCGGCATTCTGCTCGTCGGCCTGCAACGCCTTCTTGTATTCCTCGCGCTTTGTGCGCTTTGCTGGTTCGCCTGGCATGGTGACTTGGGCGAATGGAGTATTCCAAAGGACAAGGGCAGGTCAGTCAAAAGGGAAATGGAGGGTGCTGAGGTAATGGTAGATGGGTATCCTATCACGAGGCGAGGCTGATGTGGATCAAGCTTTTTTTCGCTAGCTCCAGGGTCGCTGGCCCACGACATGTGGAGGAGGAACACAGCCGTTGGCGCCACGCAGAGCACAGATTCAACGGGTGACGTAATATACCACCTCAAAAAGTTCCAGGGTGCGTTGCTACAGAAATATGTACGGCCGTGTCGCACGCTGCATACGGACCGCAGCCAAAAGATACGATACAAGAAGTTGATCCCAAAGAGCGCCCAAATGCTAAAGTCCAACCGAAAAATAAAATGCCAAATCGTGCAGTCGTCAACATCATCGGAACTCGATGGCGCCCTGACACCCAAAGTCCTGGACGTGTTCTAGTTGGAGCTTCTGGAACCTAGAGCTTGATTAGCCACCCTTCTACTGCGGATACAAGCGCCGACACTCACTTCTCGCTCTTAGCATGGAAGTAGATGCCCTCAATGCCGCCGGACACCTGGTTGAAGCAGATGTAGTAGAAGCCCTCGAAGCTGGCACCGCTGATTGTCCTGACCCGGTGGTCAGGCACAAGAAAGTACTCTTTCCAGCGCATGAAGAGATGCTCCTTGTGCATCCAATCCTTGGTCACGAGCTCGGGGCGCGACAGATTCTTGGACAGGGGTTTGTAGGCGGGGAAACGGGCCCAGTGTTGGCGGTCGACCTTCTCGTTGGAGCCCCATTCAGGATGTTGTGTAATGAAGGTGTACTTGTTTCCGATGATCTCGCCCTCAAAGTACGTGGTTAAGCTTGGGTGGTCCTCGGTTAAGCCTACCGATGAGTTAGTCTTTGCGTACCAGGCTAGCATGGGGCCACAAAGGGCGCGCACCTTTGATGCGCAAGTATCCACACATGAAGGACTCGCGCATGTCGACATGTTTTATCTCTACTTCGACTTCGTATTTTTGACGGTCGGAGGTTTGACTGCCCACAAAGCGACTTCCCGGGCGGAGGAGAGAGGAGGATGAGTTTGGCAGAAACTGTCTTGCTATCAGCGAAACGCGTGCTTGTGCATGGTGTGGCACAGGAGGCCTTTGCTGCAACGCACCCTGTGTGCAGGAAACGGCGAGGAGACGTGGCTGGCGAGGAGCGAAACTGGGCTAATGGTCGACTGTGGAGACGCCTGGGATGCGCGCTGGTCGTCAGCCCCGTCGTCGGTGGCAGTCATGGGCGTGGGGATGTCCCTGGTTGGGGCTTCTATGTCGGCGGCCGAGGGCTTGCTGTGGGCATCGGCTGGCGTGTGGACATGTTGAGGAGAGTCGTGGGGAGGCGGCGTCGGCTGCTGGGTGGGCGCATGGGGAGCACCAGCAGCATTGCCGTCGCGAGCGGGCTGTCGCAAGTCTGGAGGACAGGTCGCGCGGCCGGCGATGCTCTCGTGCTCCACCGGCGAGACCATGGCATCATCGGGTGTCGGCATCGTCCGCTCGAGTGGGGCGACGGGTTGGCGGCGAGGCGGGCGGCTTAATCACACATGGGACGAAACAACAACGATGGCGGGGCAGCGGGGATCAAAAGAGACTTCAGGGCTTCAGAAAGGCGTGGCGAGGAGAGACATGGCCAGCGGTAGAAGGGTGACTTGGGCCTAGGACGTGTCTAGGCGATGAGTGGATCCACGGGCTGCACCTACGCGGGGAAAGGCGCTAGCCTCACGTGGCAAGACATGGGGGCCGACTCGTCGACGCCGACGGCCGGCCACGATAGGCAGTGAATCACGTCAATTGTAAGTGTGGGCGTGGGTGCGCGAGTGTGTGTGAGAGAGTGTGTAAGTGTCCATCTATCTCGGGTCATCTAGCCAGCCTCTGCCACGCACCTTGCCTGGGCGCCATGCCATTGGTCAAGATGCCACCCTTGCACGCAGACGTGGGCATGGACGAATGCAATCAGCTGCCAAGGCCTGCTCATTTCCTCCACGAGACGCCGTACGCCTTGCTCCATGGCACCGAATGCAAGTGGGAATGCAGCCCTGCTGTGTTTGTGGCGGCAACCCTCCTCTTCCTTCTCCTCGAAGGACTCAACCCAGGGACCACAGTTGGTCTTGACCAGTAGCTTAGATTGGCTTGATCTATAGCAGCGTCAGACACACACACACAAATTTTTGCAGCGCACTCAAGGGCTCGCTTACCTTGAAGTGGAGGGCTATCAGAGAAAAGACCAAAGCCTTGAGATCTTGGACGAGGTAGTAGAAGACACGGAGGCCCTCAGGATCCGATGATTCAGACACATCCTGCAGCGAGCCAATCTTGGCCGTCTGGTACTGTCAGTATACTACAAGTCAGCGTGTCAAGCACCAAGCGTACCTCGAACGAGATGTGCTCGCTGCCTAGCCGGATTTCCAGCTCTTGACGGCCGTCTTTGTTCTTTTGGGGCCATTTTGTGTCGTCCTCCCTGAGCGTTAAATTAGCATCTAGCCGACATGGCCGTCACTGGGAGTCGTACTTGAGGATTTCGCTCTCTTTGACGATGCGCTTAATCTCAGCCACCAAAGTATCGCTGACACACACTGACACAGTTAGTGGGTTTGCGCCATGGCGAGCTGGTTCTTTTTCTCTTTCTGTTCATACTTTCTTTTCGGATCAGTGAGTCGTTGCGGTAGTTTGAGTTGTTCGCATAACGGGCAGATGCGCTGCGGCCATCTCCAAGGACGCGAAAGTCAAACTCTGCACCGGGTCAGCGCTTCACTGCTACAGCCCAAATCGACGACAACCACTGACCCAGAAACTCGTGTCCGAAGCGGCCTTGGTGACCAGAGCTGCAGAAACGTCAGTGACGGGCACGTGCTAGAGGCCGAGGCAGGGCACTGCACTAGTATCGCAGGTAGAACGGCTCGTTGGTACTCATGGCGGCCGTCACTCGTGGTTGCGGTGGGCTCGGCCTCGTGTGATGCGCGTTGGCTGGGCAGTCGATGTTGAGCCGTCGCGGCGTTCGCGATGTCTACGCCTAGTGGGACGTGGTCTGTGCTAGGACCATTTCTCGAGCAGACACCTGGACGTATGCAGGCACTCCAACCCCGACAACTTCAGCGCTGCACCGCCCAGGCAAAGAAGCCACCTCTCTCCCCACGCCCGACCTCTCCTCCTTCTCCATCCCGCCCGGCTGCGGCCACGCAACGCCGCCCAACGCTCCCTACCATCGCCCTCGATCAAACCACGTAGCATCCCACTTGTTCTGGCCTCGCACCGAGAGCAAGCATTGACGGCCGCCGCGAGAGCCACGCCATTGCAGCTGCATACACGAGACGCCGCCCAGGACCGCCTGCACCGACTCTGCCGCAACCATGGCGACCTTTCTTGAGAACTCGTACAGTCTGGTACGAACACCTGGCCGTGCCTCGAGCTCGGAGATGCTGACGGAGCGCAACAGGTGCACCAGGACAATGCGGCCGACGTTCCATCCCAGAATGAGCTCAAGACGGCTCTGGAAAAGGGCAGCGATGAGCAAAAGATCGAGACCATGGTGCGCCCTCGCAATTGCAACTGCCCCGCCCGGGTCCAGCTGGCCGTCTAACAACTCGACAGAAGAAGATCCTCTCCATCATGCTTAATGGCGACCCCCAGCCCGGCCTCCTCATGCACATTATCCGATTCGTCATGCCCAGCAAGTCGAAGCCCTTAAAGAAGCTCATGTACTTCTTCTTCGAGGTGTGCCCCAAGCACGACGCCCAGGGCAAGCTGCGTCAGGAGTGGATATTGGTCTGGTAGGTGCATCTTGCTGTGGGCCATAGGGGACGAGAGACCATGATCGCTGACCGTGGCGTAGCAATGCGATTCGTTTCGACCTGCAAGCCCCCAACGAATATGTGCGAGGAAACACATTGCGCTTCGTGTATGGCTGCTGAAGACGCTCGTTTGGACACTGCTAATGCGTTGGACAGAACCAAGCTTCGCGATGCCGAGCTTGTAGAGCCACTGCTACGTAGGTGCCGTGCCAGCTGCAATTGCAAACGCCATGCTGACAGCAATGCTAGAACCGGTCCGCCAGTGCCTCACACACCGACACGCATACGTCCGAAAGAACGCAACCTTTGCTATTGCGTCCATCTTCACACATCTCCCCGAGCTCATGCCAGATGCCCCCGATCTTCTGGTAACATTCCTCGACGACGAGAATGACCCAACATGCAAACGCAACGCCTTCGCCGCCCTTACCTCCGTGAGCCACGAAAAGGCGCTCGAATATCTGAGCACCGTCTTCGACGCCATACCCAACCACGAGGAGCTTTTGTTGCTCGCCGAATTGGAGTTCATCCGCAAAGACGCCATTGTCAACCCTTCAAACAAGGCGCGATATCTCCGCCTGATATTCGACCTCCTTGAATCGCAAGTGTCAACAGTCATCTACGAAGCTGCACATGCCCTCACCACGCTCACAAGCAACCCAGTCGCGGTCAAGGCGGCCGCTGGAAAGTTTGTCGACTTGGCCATCCGGGAACCCGACAACAATGTCAAATTGATAGTGCTGGAGCGGGTGGATCAACTGCGGCATAAGAATGAAGGTGTGCTGGACGATTTGACCATGGAGATTCTTCGTGTCCTGTCTAGTACAGATTTGGACGTGCGCAAGAAGTCGCTCGGCATCGCCATGGAGATGATCTCTAGCAGAAATGTCGAAGAGGTTGTTCTTCTTCTCAAGAAGGAGTTGATGAAGACAGTGGACGAACAATACGAGAAGAACACCGAGTACCGATCGCTACTCATTTCGTCGATACACTCGGCTGCCATCAAGTTCCCAGAGGTTGCTGCCAGCGTCGTCGGATCGCTCATGGACTTCATCTCAGATGTTAGCAGCAATGCTTCTGCGGTAGACGTTATTTCCTTCGTGAAGGAGGTCGTGGAGCGCTTCCCTGACCTGAGAGCCTCCATCATCGAGCGACTAGTCTCGACACTTGGCGAAGTGCGCGCTGGTAAGGTCTACAGAGGGGTGCTCTGGATTATTGGAGAATTTTCGCTCGAGGCCAAAGATATCAGGGATGCTTGGAAGGGCATTCGCTCTTCACTCGGTGAGATTCCTATACTTGCCTCGGAGCAAAGGCTGCTCGACGAGGCCTCGGAAGGCAAAGACTCTGCTGAACAAGTCAATGGGCACGCAAAGTCCGCTGCTCCGACCGGTTCACGAAAGGTGCTGGCTGATGGAACATATGCGACCGAAAGCGCCCTCACATCGTCGGCTGCTGCTAAGGCGAAACTCGAAGCAGTCAAGAACTCGCAAAAGCCTCCGCTTCGGCAACTGCTCCTTGACGGCGACTACTACCTTGCCACGGTTCTATCGAGTACTCTCACTAAGCTCGTCATGCGCCATGGAGAAATCTCGCAGGATAATGCTCGCACAAACGCCCTTCGTGCCGAGGCCATGCTGATCATGATCTCCATCATCCGCGTGGGACAGTCACATTTTGTCAAGACGTTGATTGACGAAGACTCAGTCGACCGTATCATGTCGTGCGTACGCTCGCTATCCGAGTTTGCGCAAAAGAAGGAGATTCAAAAAGTGTTCCTGGAGGACACGCGGAAATCCTTCCGAACAATGGTGCAGACAGAAGAGAAGAAACGTGCGGCCAAGGAAGCTTCCGAGAGGGCAAAGTCTGCTGTCAATGTTGACGATTCGTTCAACATCCGCCAGCTGAAGAAGAAGGACGCGGACGGCATTGACGAGATTGACCAAGACTTGGAGAGGGCTACTGGAGGCGATAGCGCGACCGAGGACCTCACGTCAAAACTCAGCCGTGTTGTACAGCTTACAGGTTTCTCGGATTCAGTGTACGCTGAGGCTTACGTCAAGGTAAGAATAGACAAACACATGGCTGGTATATGCTAATGTTGGCAGGTCCACCAATTCGACATTGTCCTTGACGTGCTTCTTGTCAACCAGACGACCGAGACGCTACAAAACCTCACCATTGAGTTTGCGACTCTGGGTGACCTCAAGGTGGTGGAGCGGCCTTCGACGCAGAATGTCGGCCCCCACGACTTTATCAACATTCAAGCGACGATCAAGGGTAAGAGACGTGTATCCGGGCCTTGGTTGTAGTGTAGATGCTGACGCTGTTAGTTTCGTCGACTGATACTGGAGTCATTTTTGGAAACATCATCTACGAGGGGTAAGTGTCAAGTGCCAAGGTTGGGCGAGGAGCCAAGGGCGAGCGCTAATGTGGAGTAGGGAGAAGGGAGTCGACTCGAATGTGGTCATTCTCAATGACGTGCATGTGGACATTATGGACTACATCAAGCCAGCGCACTGCACTGAAACGCAGTTCCGGACCATGTGGACCGAGTTTGAGTGGGAGAACAAGGTCAACATCAACTCCAAGGCCAAGAGCCTGCGCGAGTTCTTGAACCAGCTCATGGCGTGCACCAACATGAGCTGCCTGACGCCCGAGGCGTCGATGAAGGGCGACTGCCAGTTCCTGTCAGCGAACCTGTATGCCAGGAGTGTCTTTGGTAAGCCCCGCCGTCCCCCCGCCGTCCCCCCGCCGTCCGGGCCGCGACTAACGAGTCCAGGTGAGGATGCTCTTGCGAACCTGAGCATAGAAAAGGAAGGAGACAACGGGCCTATTACCGGCTTTGTGCGCATACGCAGTCGGTCGCAGGGCCTGGCGCTGAGCCTGGGGTCGTTGAAGGGCTTGAACAAGGTGGGCGTAGCATGACATGCATAGAAGCGTTGCGGAAAAGGCAAAGGGCTTACCCGACTGTCGGCCTAGCGTGGCCCGAATCAGGCTATGTCGCGAAGCCGACTAAGGAGAATATGGCATTGGTAGCGAGAAGATCCGAATCAAATCAGTTCAAATGTGTCCACAGCCAATCACCCGCCGCCCTGCCGCTAACGGGCCTCGGCTGCGGGAACGCAGGGCCCGCCCGTTGGCATTCGTGCGCGCGTGCCATTGAAAGCGCGACCGACGCTTCGACCTCCTGCTATTACTGTACATTACTGCTTTAACTACTAATTAATCCGGCTCGTCGCACGCGCTCGGTCGCCTGCAGCATGCTGTGTGTCCCCGACACCCTCTACAACTAACCATGGCCTCCACCGCAGGCGCCGGCGATGCCTTCACCGACCCCAGCATCCCTCTGATTGCTGATGACGCTCGCTCGCAACAACCGTCGCACGCGTCCGAACCCCACAAGCCCGCCCGCGTGCCCGACTCGCTCGCTGTAGGCCGAGATGCCTCATTGACGCTGGGCGCCGATGCCCTTGCCGTCCAAGGTATGCGCCTTGCATGCGCCGGTGCCGGTGCCGATGCCCAAACCTCGTTGCTGACGCCCTGCAGACGAAGCCCTCGTAGAAGCCAGAAGCGCAAACTGCTGTGGGCTGTCTCTTGCTGGCAGTAAGCACCACCGACACGACGTCTAGACGCACAGCATCCGCTCACCCCACACAGAGAACAAAGCCGCTCGTTCAATTCCCTTTTACAATATTCTCTGGGCCGAGCTCTCGGAAAACAGCCAGCTTACCATCCAGTATGCGCAAACTGGATCCAACAAATCCGTTTACCCTGCCAAAATCAGCTACATCATCGACAAACCAGATACTCAATTAATAGAAGCATGGATAGAAAAACTCCTCGATCACGCATACGGCCCGTCGCAGCGGCGAAAGCGCATCAAGGTGCTAGTCAACCCGTTTGGAGGACAGGGTGGCGCCATCAAAATGTATGACAAGCAGATTGCACCCATCTTTGCTGCCGCAAGATGCGTGTTGGACGTGGAGAAGACGGCACACCAGGGCCACGGAGTAGAGGTTGCACAGGCTATGGACATTGACGCATTTGACGTCGTGGCATGCTGTTCTGGCGACGGCATACCACACGAGGTCTGGAACGGGCTGGGCAAACGACCAGATGCCGCCAGAGCCCTGGCCAAGATGGCCGTTGTTCAGCTGCCGTGCGGTTCAGGCAACGCCATGAGTAACAACTTCAACGGCACAAATGATCCAAGCCTAGCAGCCTTGGCCATTGTAAAGGGCCTGCGCACGCCGCTAGACCTCTCGTCAGTGACGCAAGGTGGCCGACGCTCGCTTTCGTTCCTCTCTCAGTCTGTCGGCATCGTGGCCGAATGCGATCTCGGAACAGAGCATCTACGATGGATGGGAAGTGCTCGCTTCACTTGGGGCGTCCTCGTGCGCCTGCTCACCAAGACTGTGTACCCGGCCGACATTGCTGTCAAGGTTGAGTACGGCAACAAGGATGCCATTCGTCAAGTCTACCGCGCCGAAAGTGCCAAACCACCCGGAACTAACGACCAACGCGCCCTCCCTGCTGCAGATGCAGGTCTTCCTCCTCTCAAATATGGCACGGCCAGCGACCCCCTACCTGAAGGTTGGCAGCTCATTCCTCACGACAAACTGGGCAACTTCTATGCCGGAAACATTGCCTACATGTCCGCCGACGCAAACTTTTTCCCAGCCTCCCTACCTTGCGACGGCTGTCTCGATCTCATTCGCATTCGAGGCGACATTTCCCGCCGCACGGCCCTCAAAACTCTCATGGCAGTTGAGAATAACACACTTTTCGATCTTGACCATGTCGACTACCAAAAGGTCAGCGCCTACCGCATCATACCGCGTGACCAGAAGGATGGCTACATTAGCATTGATGGAGAGAAGGTCCCTTTTGAGGGTTTCCAGGTTGAGGTTCACAAAGGCCTGGGTACCACATTAAGTAAAAGTGGGCATTTATGTGAGGCAAAGGGTGTGTAATTTTCAAGAGAAGGAAGCAGGGAAGGAAGGTGAAGGAAGTGAGGTTGTTCTTGTTCAACGCTCTTTTTTTTCCTTTTGTCGGCGTCGGCAAGCAAAATGTTATTGATCCCCTTCATTGTGTATACCATTATTTTCTTGGATACCCTAGCTCCAAGCCTCTTCTTAAATGTTTCCCCCTTTTTTTTGTTCTAGTAAGGAATTGGCAAGAAGGATGTTGTTACTCACCAGTTAATCATTCGCTTCTTCTGTTTGCTAATTCTTGACTGCTTTCTGTCTTTCTCTTTCATTCTCTAATTTTGTATATCCTATCCCATTGCTTTCATTTTATGGTAGACTTTTTTTTCTTTGTTTTCTCCATGAAAGATATTTTCCTGCTCGCGTCCCACAAGTTCCGTTCTCTCGCGCCAACGTCGCGTCACTTCCAACGAAAAAAAAAACACTAACTCACACCCCCACTCCACCATCAATCCATGACTCACTCAACCCACACAGAAGAAATTTGACAACAAGGGATTCTCGAACATACATAACGCCAAAATCACATCGCCTAGTTGTATCTTTGAGAATATAATATTTTCAATCTCAAACTCTTCCATCGAAAACATCCTCAGCAAACAAGCAAGGAATTCACAAAAGCTGCTTGGCGCAGCGGAAGCGCGCCGGGCTCATAACCCGGAGGACCTCGGATCGAAACCGAGAGCAGCTAGAACATCTTGCACTTGCCATTCTTTTTTTCTTCTTTGCATTTTTTTTTTACTCTGTAGTTTGGTAGTAATCATCGGCCAAGATGATCTAGTACACACTTGTCTATTTTTTCTTTTTCTATTACCTTTCTTTTCTGGTTTCTCACACTATATTACCAGTGCCATGCGCATGTCAATTTGATATCATGTAGTTATAGAACCACAACATACGTAGGCTTCAAATATTCAAATGAACGATTTCTTCACGATACTTGTCAGAACGTGCAACAGCAATAATGAAAAAAAAAATGAACTTTTTGTCATTATTTCCCGAAGACAATCCGGGAAAAGTGGTGCGATGAAAACAGAAGAAGTAAAAAAAAAAAGCCTGAATATTATAGACCAACAACCACTCGCTATGCCAATAGATGAGTTCACTATTCAAAATAAGCCTGCATTATCCCGAACAACATTCAACCCTCTCACCCCAAACTCTACGACGCAGTAACAAGCACATAACTAGTAATTGCATCCATGCGCTCCTTTGTCAACTTTAGGCCCACCTTCAACAATTCAGTAGCTACCTCTTGGTCCTTTCTCTCCAGCTCTTTGTACTTTTCCCGCGTAAGTAGCCACGCGACCGAGTCGTTCTCGGCTGCGACGGTGCCTGTACGATCCGTTTCGGAAAAGAAAGGGAGTTCGCCACAAGTAGTGCCGGGCAAGATGACCTCGAAGAAGTTGCCTTGGTCAAGCTCGTATTCTGTTCGCAGGCGGCCCTTTTCCAAAATGTAGAAGCCGTCTGGTTCATCACCACGCGAGTACAGCACAGTACCGGTGGGATACTCCTTGCGCTCAAAGTAAGGCGCAACCGCTTGCCAAAAATCTTCGTTCTTGGCCGACACGTCTTCGAATGTCTGCAGGATAATCTTGAGTGGCTGTGCAAAGTTTCGCCAGCGCGGTGGCAGTACCGGCGCGGTGTTTAGAGATGCGTTATCGGCTATGGAGAAAGTATCGTCGCCATTCTCGCGCATTGTTGAACGTGCGGCAATCAGTCGAGCACCTCGTCGAGGCGACGAATATACGGGGTTCAGGGAGCTGGCGCCGAACGAAGCAGGAGAAGCAGGCTCATTCACAGAAATGTCCTTGGCCCCTGAAATGCTCATGGGCGGCGTCGTCTGCTGCTTGGATTGGCGCCTGTTGCAGTGTCTGTGGAAGATTTCGAGGAGTTCATTTTCGCAAGATTCCAGCGCCGTGTTGAGGTCCTCGAAAACTTGGGGTGGTGGGCAATCCTCGTCTCCTTCTCCATCCAGCAGTCCTACGTTCTGCAGAGCACGTCCAACGGGATCAGAAAAGGATATACCTGAGATGATCATCTTGACGTTCTTGGTATTCAGGATACGATTTATACGCTGGAAGCCTTCGGAGCTGGAAAAGTCGACATCCATAACGTGCGTAAAGTCGACAATGATGAAGCTAATTGGGTTCTTCTCAAAGTTGTCATCGTCAATCAAGGAGCGCATATACTCTTCCACCGATACTATCGTACCGAAAAACAAGAACCCCCCAAGTTTGATGGCACGGATCTGCCCTCGAACTTTGTTGAGGTAGCGCGTATCTGATCGCGGGCGGCGAACCGTAGACTCGGCAATCATACCGCTATAAGTTGCCCGTATGGCCGAATGGCGCGAGCTCTGTACAACGTAGCTGACGCATGCAAGGACGATACCGACAAATATTCCAACCACAAAGTCGTGGATGCCCATGATGAGGACGATGACTAGGATAGTCAAATACTCGAGCTTGTGGCATTTACCAAAAGTATCCCAAAGAGCTTCCTTCATAAGGTCGATGCCCAAGAGAAAGATGAGTGCACCGACTAGGCAGATGGGGATGTAGCCAATCATGGCTGGCCCAGCTAGCCAGACGGCAGTCGTGGCGAGCGCGAGCATGACACCGGCCGTGCGACTATTGCCGCCATTGTCAACAAACATGACACTGTTGGCATAGACGAGATAGTTCTGGTGCGTGCGTTAGTGTCGAACGAAACCATAGACGCAGCTGTCCCTACCTGAATGCTGCCAACACACCCAGACAAGGTGTTTGAGATGCCGTGAGCGATCAGTTCGCGATTCACATCGAGATTGTCTTCTCTGACAGCGGCCCCTAGAGCAGGAACATTGATAGGCACATGGATGATGCCAAAGAAGGACAGGGCAAACATGGTGGGAATGGTACTGATCAGCGCCGACGCATCTACACTACCAAACTCTTTTGGGCCGTTAGCACTCGGTTACCACAAGGCCAGCAAAGTACTTACTAAAGTAGGTGTAGAATCTGTAAAACTGAACGCCAGCCTCTGGCATTTCAAAGATCCATCCCGCATTACGCACAGGCTCCAAGTCCTTCTTGAGGATACCCTTGACAACAAGATAGAAGACGGCAAATACCGAAATGAAGAAAGCGGGCAAGACAAATGGGCTCTTGGAAAGCCGGCGTAGTACCATGATAGCGACGGCAAGGGCAAGAGGCAGCGTCCAGAGGTACCAGGTGTCTGAGGAAAACAGCTTGTGCAGTGTTTCGAGGTCGTAGTTGAGGTTGCCCTCGAGACGCGCCGATACTTCGATGCCAGTCACCATAAGGAAGAAGCCCACTCCGCCAATACAGCCGATAAGAATGTGTCTGGGGAAGAAGCTGACGAGGTTGCCAAGCTTGAAGGCGCCCAGGGCCAGAAAGATGAGACCAGTCAGGATGGAGCTGAGGCAGTAGGAGACAATGGTGGTGGCTATGATGGCCTCTGGCGGTTTGCCTTCCATCTGATCCATGATGGAATAGGCCATCTTGTGGAAGAAGGGCACAACTTCAATCATTTCAGATCCGACGCCGCCCTTGAATACAGACAGCCCGAGGGAGTAGCAGAGCTGAGACACGATGCAGCTCACAAAGAAGATGGAGATGCCGTCTGGACCCGTATTGCTGAAGATGGGGGCCCCAAGAGGGAACAGGATGTAGCCGTAAGACAGTGCGTCGAGGAGGTTCAGCAGCAGACCGAGAAATACGGCGCAGGTGATTTGGACACCTCCAATGGCCTGCGACAGAAGGGCATCTTTGGTGTAGTTTTCGGGATTCGACAGTGACCGGGCGATGCTAGCGACATGCTCGCGACCAAGAGCAAGGGTGTGCGTGAGGCGGCGAGGAAAGTTTGACTTGGCTTGTGGCGCCCACGAACTTTGTAGGGCGGAGCTTTGCTTTTGCTGAGCGTCTGAGCGCGACAGTCTAGCTTGTGGAAGCAAAGGAGTCCGCTCCGTATCTTGAACGTGTACACTGGGCAGAGTGCTGGTGTTTTGGGTAGCGTCAGCCTGCAACTTTGGGCTGAAGAAGTTGCGCTCTTGCTGCTGTGGGCCGATGACGGTCTCGGGAGTCGCGGCTTCGCTTTCTGCGTCGACAGTGTCGGTCCAGCGGCCGGAGTCTTGCGATATGCGGCCACCGTCGCTGTCCCACGCGGCAGGGGCTGGTCTTGCGGGAGACGCATCCGTCTCACCAAAGCTGTTGCGGTGCGGTCGGTCCTGGTAGTCTTCGGCTTCGAGGGCGTACGAAGCTAGCTGGGAGCTTCTTTCGCGCACGCCCTGGGACGAGTAGTGCGGGGTATCTGCAGGGCAGGCAGTCAGTAGGCGCAGGCCATGGCGCGGTGTTCCGGACACGTACCAGCGAAGCCATGAGACGTCTGGTGGGCAAAGGAGCGGATGGGGTTGCGCGTGTAGGAGCCAGAGAGGGCAGCCGGAGTGATTGACTGGCCTCTGATGCGGCGCGGAAGACTGTGGCCGCCGCTCTCGGCGTGGGCATGGTCGTGGGCGAAGTCAGTGTCGTCGGTGAAGGGCAGCAGTGGTTGTTGCTGGTGGTGTTGGTCCTCTGCGGCGGGCGCGTCGCGGGCAAAGAGTCGAGAAGGCATTGCGCCCGAGGTGGTAGAGAAGAAACAACGGCCAGTCGAGACTCAACGAGCCATGTCCCGATGCAACAAGACCTAGGCGGAGAGAGGGCCTCAGGACTGCGAGAGGGAGAGGACGCGCGCGATGCCGGCGGATAGTGCGAACTGATAGCTGGCGGGAGAGCTAGCTGGGGTACGTACGGCGGAGAGATATGAAGTCGACGGCGCCTCTCTCGCAACCGCAGCGCAGCAGCACGCGATGGTGGACGCGAGGTCTCCGGGCGGCACGACAGGCAAGGATGGCATGGCTAGCAGCGAATTGAGCCTGTTCGGAGCCATGGGCAGGCAATGGGCATAATTTTTTGGTGGGACAGCATGGGTCGCGCAACCTTGCAACGGCTGTCGGTACGTCATCCGCCGCTAGCCACACCCTGGTCAAGCGGTTGGCAGAGTCGCTAGACGAACCCTTCTTGACGACTCGATGGCCGCATACTTACTACACGCCCGCTGGATATGTCCATCTACCCCCGCCTGCTCGCAATATGGCGTCAACGCATGCACATGTTGATGCGACCAGCGCTGAGCCCATCCACCCATCGCATGACTCGCCCATGCAATCGCTGCGGAGCGCGCCGCTGTACTCCTAACATGCCGTTGCATCCGCCTCCACTCTCTGGTGCCCACGTCCGCTTGGGCCAGCCCTCAATCTCTCCCGTCGCCATGGCGAGCTGACAATGGCATTCATGGCTGTCCAAAACACAGCGTCGAGCGTCTGGCCCCTGTTCTGCTCGGCGCTAAGCTACACTAGTAGGTGTTGAGCCCGGAGAAGACTTTTGCTCAAATTTTTGCCCTCTGCAAGCAGGCTTCTGTGGCGCTTCTAGAGTCTTCTTACAGCGCTCGCTCCACTTTGCCATAACCCAAAAAAGGCGTCGACAGAGAGTCATTAGCGTCGACCTGGCGCCAGATGGCGGCCTGGAGCGATATACGGCAACTTGTTTCCGCTGCCACGCTCGCGATTGCGCGTTCCAGAAGTATTGACTAGACCTGTTTATTCTGTCCGTATTTGCTACGTTGGCTAGCTAATTTTTTTCTAAAGAAAAAATTCTCCTCAACTTTTGGTTGGAAGATCTGCAAGAGTTGAGCGCACGTGAGTGAAACCGTCACATGCATGGCCCCTGGGCGCTGATAAGACACTTAAGGTTACAATAATAGCCGTAGCAAATAGCATAATTATATTCACATAGAAATCGCGGTTCCTTTGCTCCAACTGATATATTTATTCTCCAGTTGTATCGGCAGAAAATCAAACAGTGGACCTATAAGCATCATGCCTAGCATTTACAGGCCATCGCTATCCTCCAGGGCCCCAATATCGTCTTCACACTTCACCCAAGTTTTGTCTTATTCATGCATCTGAAACTCGCTCAACGCCTTCTTTACTCCAGAACTTACCACGTCCGCATCAAGAACCTGTCACCAACAGTTATGGAGTCAGCCCTGCAATACATATCATAGGCCATGTCCCACATATGTATCTCATTCGACTCAAAAGTATCCACCAACCGACAGAAAGGGCTCGGATAAAGCTCCTCTTCTAGCTGGGCGTAATCCACCTCTGTTCTGTGTCAATTACCACCTCACCACAAACCGTCTCAAGTAATTGAAATGAGTACCTCTCTCCCAGACATCCGTAGACAGCCAGTGTCCTCTATCCTCTACCATTCCCTTCCCACACCCACCCCCTTCTCGCACCCAGACCAAACAGACTCTTGATCCATATCACCCTCCACCTTCCCTCCACTCTCCCTGTTCGCCTTGGCCTGCCGCTTCTTGCCTGCCACTCTCCACCAAAACAACACAGCTGCTACCAGTACTGCCAGGCCCGCCATCCCGCCAAGCGCAACGCCTACGACAGTTTCCACCGGCACGTTGGAGACACCCTTGTTTTCTCCGAGCGCGAACGAAGGTTGTGTGGCAGGCGTGCCGGTCATGGATACCATAGTTCGCGTTGGTGTGAGGCTGAGAGGCTGAGAGGCGGATGTCTCTGGTAAAGGAGAGGAGAGGGGTGTGCTGGGTGTGCTGGGCGACGGCATGGCGTCTGTTGTCTGGATTGAGGTTGAAGCCGTTGACGAGATGAGACGCAGGGAAAGAGCAGATCTCGTGGCTGTGGTTGCAAATGAGCGCAAAGATATGTGCTTGTTACGATTCTTGTGGCCCCCGAAAGCCTGCTGTGTTATTCTGTCCTGCACGAAGGAGTGACGGTAGGTTGTATGAATACTGTGGCCCAAGCCATATGCTCACTATATACCTCAGCCTTATCAAATCTGCTGCGTCTTGTTGATTCATGCCAAGTATTACTGCGGCTGTCCATCACTCGGGGCCAAAGATGTTCTCGTTTTTGCAATTTCAGTCTTGCCCAGCAGAATTACCTTGTCAAAAGCGTTCCAAGGTGCCTGGCGCGTAGGACTCTGAGCGGAGCATGAATCGCCTTGTTGACTCCTCTTATAGCTGGTTAATAGCAACAGCCAGACATTCTGAGAAAGAAGAAGATGATACCAGTCGCATTCCAGGTCTGTGGATTGTGATTGTACCTGAACTTGAGGCACTTCCCATTGTCGACAACTTGAACATCCTCGACGTAAAAAGAAATTAGAATTGTAAGAAACCAAAACTCTGAAAATATATCAAGGGAGTCTCGTAACTTGTTGTTCAAGGCAGTGACATAGCAAAGCCACCGTCGTAGGACGCCTTAAAGCTTTAGGCTCCAAATACGAAACCCGTGGACACGCATCATGCCACTAGTTTCTTATTGCTATACCGAACGTGTGTTTGTAACTTACTTGCATTCTGACATGAATAAATCGACTACGGGCATGCAACTGTCCACATGCAGGTTTGCGTCGCTTTCAGGAGCACAAGCTACACTCAGGTGCAGTTTGTTGTGCCAAGGCACCATGCTCAAACAGGCAAAATACTATAAATAACAACCCTCCCTCCCCCGCAAAGCCTGCCTTGTCTATGACCTCAACCGTCTGTCGGATAGCTTTATGTCTCTGGCTTCGTTTTTGCCATTTGCTCTTTCTTATCTCTAGTCATTAATAGTGTGGGGGCAAGATCCACGTATCCATCCGTTAGCCTTCCCGGCCGTGGTCGGGTGAGTTTTTCTAGCCCTCCTCTTTCCGACGCGGCCGTTGCGGGCGGCAGTTCTGTTTCACACGGCCAGCGTGCCATCTGGCTGGGGAATCTTTGTGGTCGTGTAGTGATCACAGTAGTACACCAGTCTCATACGGCCGCTACGGTCTTCACCAAGGCATGCAGTTGCTGAGTTTTGAACAAATTTCGATGCATATTCTCATCATGTATTGATTGCATATGGTTTAGAAAGTACTCCGCAAATGCAGTGTTACCAGCCCGTCTCATAAGGGTATAATTAATACTTGTTACGCCTTTGCCAAGAAAAAAAATACCGAAAACCACTCGCTACGCTACTGGGTGCTCGATGCATGAGCAATCCCTGCTGGAAAAGAAGCAAACGAAACTTTTGACACGAGATCAGAGCCGGCTGATCTTGCGGGCACAGCGCTATTGTGTCAAGATTCTGTCGACTGCAGCACTGGCTAATTGCTGGACGTCCTGGATGCCTCCTTTGACGTCGACAATCTCCACATCCTTGAGCTGCTTGCATTCGGTCTCGTCAGGCTCCTCGAGGGCAGCGAATTGACTGGCGACCATGGCGTCCTTCATGTAGTGGCCTTGCCTGGCGCGGACGCGCGAGAGCAGAGTCTCCATGTCGGAGCGGAGGTAGACAAAGTGGACGTTGGCGTTTGGATCCTCGTCATAGAGCCGGGCGGTTCGAATGACGTCGCGGTACTTCTTCTTGAGAGCGCTGCAGGTGACGACGACGCCTCTTGATCCAGTCTTGAGAGCATTGAGCGCCTGATCGCGCAGCAGAATTAGCCAATCCCATCTGTCCTCGTCATTCAGCGGAATGCCGGCGGCCATTTTGTCGATGTTTTGCTTTGGGTGGAACTGTGGGGCCGTTAGTTGACGCTAACTGTGTTTTTGGTTCGCCGAGCTTACCTCATCACCCTCGATGTAATCGAAGCCATACCGGTCAGCCAGATACTTGGCAATGGTGCTCTTGCCGCAGCCTGCAGGCCCGGTAACAATGAGAATGTGATGGTGGGAGGGGACGGTCATTTGGGCGGACTTTGGCTCGGCGAGGACAGTAGAAGACTTGGATGGTGAGCCGGTATTCGAGGCCGGAGGAGTGGGCGGCGAGGCATATTGTATGGGTTGGGGGACTGATTGCTCCATGGCTTGCATCATGGTTGTGCGGTGGCAGAGGCAAACGGGCAGCAGACGGCGGATATATGTAGCAGTCTCGTTTCGTGCGTGTGAGGCGGTTGCGTTTGAATTGGGCTGCTAATAAGCGTAGAATGGGTGTTGGGCTGGATTAATATGCGATATTGCAGCACAAATGTAGCAGGGGTGTGTGTTTGCAGCTGGTCAGCAGTCTAAGGGCAAGCCCCGATCTGCTCTGGGACATGGAGGGTTATAAGGCGGCGGATGCTCATCTGGAAATTTCGCCCGCCGCCCCATGACGGCAAGGGTGGGATGTGAGGACAGGCGTTGTGCTTGTAGAGCCACGGCACCATGGGACGCGTGCAAAGCAGGTGGCCAATGGCGTGGCGGGCTGGAGGCTTAGCGGCAGTGCCTGGGCCAGCCGGGTGCAACAGCCGGGAAGCCGGCGTGGAGAGTTTTAGCCCATCGGCCTTTGAACATGGCCGCTGTCGCGTGTGGGATGATGAAGTCGTGGCGCGTCACTCGGTCTGCTCCCCCGCATCCCAGGAACCGCAGCGCGCCTGTTTGCATGCCCGCCTGGCCCGCCTCTCGACGCCAAGGCAGTAGCATGCAGCGTGCGTGTTTGGGCACGAACAGGTGCAGCCAGCTGGCGGAGTGCCGGGCTGCATGGCCGGCTGGTTGGCTGCTCGCCTGCTCGACTGCGTGCTCGACTGCCGGCGTGCTTGCTTGACTGTCTGGCCGATCGTCCGGTGGGCTGGCGGGCGGGCTGGCTGGCGACCTGGCTCACTGACTGACGGCCACCAGGAACGGCGGCACTCACCGCCTTGACTCGCGGGTAGGAAGCTGTTTGATAATGGCGCGTGGGGGTTAGGCGAGGCGACTGGAGTGCATCGGGCCGGCCAGAGTCGAGGCTGAGGGCGCCCACTCAAGGAGCAACAAGCGCCGATGTTGCACTCGCTCGCGTGTGAGCTGGTGCAGTGGAAAGGCTGCGCCTTGGCCGGTGCGTTTTTTCTTTTTTCGTGAGCGTATACGAGGCGCGCCCGAACGGGCCCCGGTGTATGTAGGAATGTGGAGGGCGCGCCCCCTCTCCTTCTCTCTCGTGCCCATGGCTCTCTGGCCCGAATAAGGGATGACGCAGTCAGCTGTGACGTGGACCCATTGACTTTGCCGGCGTGGGCTGGAAAACAAGGACAAGAACGGGTTGGAAGACGTGTGCTCCGGGGCCCGAGACAGATCAACGTCAGTCAAGAGCTGGAGCGGAACATTATGTAAGCAGCGCAGCAAACGGGGAAGCGGGGCAGCGCCGTGCCTCGCACGTGATCTGCCCCAAACCGGCCTAGCGCGGTATGACGCCGGGCGAGCGCATCCACAGCCAGGCCATGCAACCACGCAACGCATCCACGCCGCCCTCCAGCCCAGCCCAGCCCAGCTCTACTCCGCCGGCCGCCGACGCGCCTACTGCCGACATGTCCTACTTCTTCTCCACCCCTGTCGACATTGACATTGTCCTCGAGGACCTCGACGACCGCTCGGCCGTCGACGTCAAGCTCGACAAGAACCGCAAGGAGAAGGTCCCCCTCTACCTCGACGGCGAGTCGGTCAAGGGCCAGGTCACGGTCCGCCCCAAGGATGGCAAGCGCCTCGAGCACACGGGCATCAAGGTCCAGTTCATTGGCACCATCGGTAGGCCGTCTCCGCTGCCTCTCGCCTGTAGGCGCGCACTGCTGATGTCATGCGCTCAGAGATGTTCTTCGACCGCGGAAACCACTACGAGTTCCTCTCCCTTGGCCAAGAGCTAGCAGCCCCCGGCGAGCTGCAGCACCCCCAGACGTTCGACTTCAACTTCAAAAACGTTGAGAAGCAGTACGAGTCGTACAACGGCATCAATGTCAAGCTGCGCTACTTTGTCCGCGTCACCGTCTCGCGCCGCATGGCCGACGTGGTCCGCGAAAAGGACCTCTGGGTCTACTCGTACCGTATACCTCCCGAGACCAACAGCTCTATCAAGATGGACGTCGGCATCGAAGATTGCCTGCACATTGAGTTTGAGTACTCAAAGTCGAAATACCATCTCAAGGACGTCATTGTTGGCAGAATATACTTTCTGCTTGTGCGGTTGAAGATCAAACACATGGAGCTTTCCATTATCCGGAGAGAAACAACCGGCGCGCCCCCAAATCAGTACAATGAAAGCGAAACCCTGGTGCGCTTCGAAATCATGGACGGATCGCCATCGCGAGGTAGACAAGGCCGCTCTTGGCAACAAGCACCCAGCTAACCAGTTTCGTAGGTGAGACGATTCCCATCCGCTTGTTCCTGGGCGGTTTCGACTTGACACCCACCTTTCGCGAGGTCAACAAAAAGTACTCGACTCGGTACTACCTGAGCTTGGTACTTATCGACGAAGGTGAGCCGTTCCTGCTATCACCCCATTTACGCTGCTGACAAAGTAACCCAGACGCGCGACGGTACTTTAAGCAATCGGAGATTGTACTCTTTCGACAGGCACCCGAGGGCCTCACATTAGCTCAGGAGCAGAACAAATTGATGGCGGTATCATGACCAAGTGGCGCTGACGAGTGAAGAGACTTTGCGTATCAAAAGGGATTTGGTCCAAGGTTGCGAAGTGCGCCACAATGTGGCTTTAACGTCGGGCCTGCACGTCGGAACCAGGGCCACTCCGACATCATGCCCCAGGGGCCATCAGGCTCTGGTGCGAAATGGTTCCCGAATATGTACATAATAACACAGGGTGAGTTTAGCTGCCTCCGCGGGCACGAACCGCCGGGCAGCTGGAGTATAAGTAATTACGACCGGCCTCCACACCGACGCGTTGGCTAAAGTGGATACTATTTTCGCTGGACGGTTGTGCACATAGCTTTACTTGCACATCCCTTCAAGGGCTCGTGATTGTCCTGCGATGATGCTGGTTGACGCTGCAGGCGTTTTTGCATCTATCTGTGTGCTAACTACAGTACATGATGCTTCGCGACCCCGTTACAGATACGCGACGGCCTGAGTCATTGACGTCCTCATTAACAAGTGAAGACTAACAAGATCCACTTTTACAACGCCGATGTCCGACCAACGTCTGATCTGTACCACGCCACAACTAGCCGCAGAGCCTCCAGATCGAGATGATGGTTTCCTTATCAGTAGGTGCGTGTCGAGGTTTGAGGCTCTTGATCAGCCCTGCCCACTAAAACATGGACCTCACTCACAACGATTGGCACACATGTCTCCGCACCTGTCGGCGTTACCGGAGAGTTGGGTGGACTAAGCAAAAAGCTTCCCTGCGAGTGACGTAGCGCATGGAATTCTTCACTTTCCCATGCATTCGTGCGAAAAGCACTGTTTACCACCATGTCATATGGGGAGCCACTTTTATTAGATCCTGAGCTTGATAGTAATTGTATATAAGGCTTTTGCAACTGTGCTCACCCTTTACCATATCACAACAGCTGACCAGCACCATGTCGCAACAACAACCCAACCCACCGACGAACAGTAAGTGACTGTTTCTTTATTCGATTACCACTTTCCACTCCTATCACACTAAACATCTTCATTGTTCTCCAAACAATACTGATACTTTGATTCAATAGCACAACAAACAGAAGAATCATCATCATCCCAAAGACCCACGAACTTAACAAATCAATCAAGGCAGCCAACATCAAGATCCGTTGCGTCGACCGTTCTCCATCGGGGCCGATCCGAAGCACCAAGCATAGGAAGGCTGGATACTGTTCATTTACCCTCAAGACCCCAGAATGCCCGCACCAACACAGCCGCCACTAGCATGGCGCCAATGGGGAGCATCAGGAATACGCCCTCAAAGACTGCAACCCGTGAAAATGTCAGACAAGAGCCTCCTCGACGGCCGGAGAAGAAGCAACAGCAGGTTGTCGATGTTGATAATAACTACTTTGCGCTAAATCCATGGTACAACGAGCAAAAACAGAAGCCAGTCTTTGGCTTGGGTGCGCCTTTGCCACGCACCGTTCGCCGCGGCATGTGGTGGGGACGAGGGGATTTGCGCAAAAACTTGTACAAGATCGACAATGACGATGGTGTCTCTCGGCAAGATGGTCTTGACTTTGATGATAGGAAAGGTAAGCCGCCTCGACCTGTTTGCATTATATCACGGCCCTAATTCGTGTGTGGACAGCTTTAGAAGAAGACTCAGGAGATTCTGAGGAAACCTTGAACCAAGAACACCATCCCGATAGCCACCACGGCCCAGAAAGGTTTCAGACGGTAGTCGGCGGCCGAAGGGTGAACGTAAAACGCGTACCGACAGAGGAAGCGAACCAAGTACTTGGCCGGGACCGTGGCGGAGATTCACACACCCAGGAACACCACGACGGCCAAAATCGTGCCCCAGTCGACGAACATGGCTTGGAATATGCCGATGGACGCGGTGAACAACAGCATTTTGGTCTTCAGGATGGTCTTCCACCGCTCCAGGAACGGGCTTCAAAGGAGACTAGTCACACCCAAGACGAAGAAATGGAAATTCAAAAACGAGAACAAGAAGAAGAGCGAGAGTTTTACAATCAATACCGAAACCCTATTGCTAGGTTTCGAGCAAAATACCCCCAAGCTCCGGCAGAATTTCTTGCAGTATGTCTACTTACTACCTAAGACAAAAAGACCCATCTGCTAACGCTTCACACAGACGTTCATCTACCTCTTGATTGGGCTATGTGTAAACTTGTCTGTCGCCACATCTCAGCAAAGCACTGGTAACTTCGAGACACAGGCCTGGGGATGGGGCTTTGCTATTATGATCGGAATCTACATAGGCGGAGGAGTCAGTGGATCACACCTAAGTCCCACAGTTTCTATTTCTCTTTCAGTCTTCCGCGGTTTCCCCTGGAGAATGGCAATCGTCTACATATGCACACAAATACTTGCTGGTCTTACTGCAGGAGCCATTGCGTATGCGTAAGTCAAACCATTCCTTGTAACTGCCCAGGTCATTATTAACGTCTCCAGCAGACTCTACCACGACGCAATTCACAAGGTAGATCCCGGACTAACGCTTGAGTCGACGGGCAAAGCCCTTTTTCCTCAAGGACCCATTTACTCTACTGCAACTGGCTTCTTCAATGACTTCGTGTACATGGCAATCTTTATATGTGTTATATTCGCAGTGGGAGACGACCAGAACTCGCCTCCGGGCCAAGGAATGACTGCTTTCATCATCGGTCTCACGGGCATGGTAACCATGATTGGTCTGGGATACAATACTGGGTTAGGCCTGTCACCAGCCCGGGACCTTGGACCCCGCCTCGTCGCCTACTGGGTTGGATACAAGGATGCTTTCGCCACTGGGTACTGGGCTTATGGCTCCTGGGGCGCGTCTATTAGCGGCGCGCTATGCGGTGGACTGCTGTATGATACGTGTGTCTTTGTGGGCGGCGAGTCGCCAGTAAATTATCGGTGGCCGCAACCTGGGGATATCAAGTGGAAGGCGAGAGAAAAGAAAAACCATGCCAAGGATAAGATTCAGCAGGTTGCATAGACGGTTTCGCATGTACATATTTTCTTCTTCTTCTATATTATAATCAAGATACGTGTATACACCTTCGATTTTCTTTTGGTAAATACTTCAAGTAACACCTTATGCTTTTGACAAGGGCTCAAATACACTCGTGAGGGGGTGGCGGCTAGTACCGGGATTACACTTGGGACCAACCGGAACTCGGCCTTTCTCCCGAACTACGCCATCCTCCCATTTGTTATCCGCAAATACTTTACTTGGATATGTAACGATACTTACTTCTTCGACAACTCTATGAAGCTCCCGTGCTGATTGGCTAACGTTCTAGTCTTCTTACAGTACTCAGCAGCACAACCTCGTACCAGTCCATTTGCAATCTGAATTCCCAATTGCACGACTGTGGCAATGTACCGGTTGGTCTGCATTATATTGGTCCCATTATAAGAAAACGAGAAGGATACTCCAAATCATATATGAAATATCTCACAACATTCTTTCTCTGACAACCTACCAATCCCCATTCGCAGCCTGACCATGTCGTCGTCTTCGAGCAAGGAAGCAGCAACAGCATCTACGCCTCAGTCTGAAAGGCCTGCCCAAGAGTCACGAGCGCTTGAAAACGGCAAACTAGGTCTACGGCAAAGAGTAAAGCATTTTACTTTTGCTTGGTTCTTGTGTACAATGAGTACGGGGGGACTTGCCATCGCCATCGGAGAGACACCACATCGATTCAAAGGTATATAACCCCCCCACAACTTCCCACAAAACCCAAAAGAGCGTTACGAGGAAGTCTCGTCTGACAAAGTACATTTCATACAAAAAAGGACAATATTACGTAGCACTCACCCTATTCTTCTTCAACATCCTCCTCTTCCTTGCCTTCACGACACTCACCCTGCTGCGCTTCACAACACACAAACAGCACTTCCTCGCCGCCTTCAGTGCCCCAGGAGAATCCTTCTTCGCAGGCGCCTTCACGCTAAGCACGTGCGTCATCATTGGGGGCACCCAGACCTTTGCCGTTACACATGGCCCAGGGACACCGGGCCTGATATCCCTCATACACGTGCTGTACTGGATTTATGCAGCAGCGTCACTACTGGGAGCTATACTGCAGTACTGGGTTGTGTTGCGAGCGAGCAGCAAGGAGCATCCTGTACCGTTTTCCCCGAGCATTTTTCTCGCCGGCTACTCGTGCATGTTGACGGGCACGCTGGCGTCCATGATGGTCGTGTTTCAGCCGCCTGAGCGTCAGCTTGCCATTGTTGTTTCGGGCGTGGCGTACCAAGGATGTGGGTGGTGTCTGAGCTTTGTGGCAATCGTGCTTTATGTCAAGAGCTTGATGGATGGCGGGTTGCCCCTGCACAAAGCTAGACCCGCTATGTTTATCCCGGTAGGGAGTTGTGCGTATACGGTCGTTGCGCTGGTGGGTATGGCGAGGGGGATTGCGGTAGCTTCGACCTCGACTTCGACTTTAACTTCTGGGACACCGGAAGGAAATTACTTCTCGAGACATCCGGATTCGCCAGAGGTTCTCCGCATAGTGGCGCTTTTTGCATCTGTTTTTCTGTACGTATTTGCGTTTTGGCTCTTTGCTATTGCATTACTTGCGAACTTGAGCGTTATGGGCGACATGCCATTTAGTCTTAGTTGGTGGGCTTTTATCTTTCCCAATGTGGGGTTCGTACTGGCGACGAGTGCTTTGGGTAAGGAACTGGAGAGTGAGGGGATACTATGGGTGGCAACTGTCATGACCGTTTTATTAGTTACGATGTGGATTGTCGCAGCTGTTGGTTGTATAAGGGCGGTGTGGAAAAGGGAGGTCGTTTGGCCAGGAAAAGATGAAGATAAGGATCGTTGAAAATATCTCTCAAGAGGCAGTTTACTTCCGTTGAAGCCTTGGAATTGGTTTTGACCTAGCTGTCAGTGCTGATTGACCTTGTAGATCTGATTGCTGGCGCAAAATTGCCCTTCACTTTTCGGATCTTCGCAAATTTTGTATTTCTAGGACTCGGTATGACATCTGCATCTTCAGGAGTCGTCTAAAAGACGTATTTATTTAGTGGAAGATTGGAAGTCTTGAATGGCGCAGCGATATGGCTAAGAGGATGAGCGAAATTCAGCGCTGTGAAGGAGCTATCAAGAAATGCAGTAAGGTGTCCGTGCGAAGGAAGTCGTCAACTCGCTTTTGTGTTCTCATAAAGCTTTTGCTGGGTTGCTTGCAAGGCCTACGTATCCTAGTCCCAGTTTATTTTGATTGTATTGATAGTAAGCAGTAGTTCACCGGAATTGCTAGTCAGACGAGAAGCTGTCAAAGTTCTCCATCGTCAAGAGACATTTCTCGTCTATTTTTCATATAACTGTCCACAATATACCACCCTACCAAGACGCCGGCGACTCCCGACATCTACTGTTGGTTATGGTGAGCAACCGGTTGGCGATTTGCCTCCAGACCGAAGAATCGGTCAAAAAAAGCCTTGATATACTGTCTGACTGGAGTTTTCTCTGCTATTAAATACCTTAGGTACTTGAGCAGTATCAGTTCGTAATTTGATGATAAAATCGTATCACGTAAAGATTCCATTCTGCTTGATTAAAACCCAAGCTTCCCTATACAAATTCAGGCGTAAGCAACTTTCCACCCTCCAGGCATTAACTCAGTGTAAATTCTCAGAGGGTCATATTTGGCGCGAATCAGCTTCAATTTCAACAAATTGGCAGCTGGATAACTTTCGAATATCGGCTGGCCCTTCCCTGCATCGTTCATGTACAGATAATGTGAATCGAGAAACTTGGCTCCGAGCAAATGGTTGATGTTTGCTGTGATTTTGTCAGCTGCCGCATGAACGGTGGCATCATCCTCGGCAGCGTCCCAGGTGAAATTCTCGACTATCCAAAAGAACGGCGCTTTAGAGACATCGATACCCTGAGGGTTTCCTCCGGTTTGAGCGCTGTGCGAAACAAAGTCCTTGGTGACTGGCTGGAAAGTGATGGAAGCCTGTAGATTGGCAATCTTGGACAAATCAGAGTACACGCCACGTTTGAATGTATCGTGAACGATCTGAACAGCGTCTCGGTCTACGATGGAAGACACGGTTCGAAATGCTTGTCGCAGCCCGAGGGGCTGCAGGGCATCTGTCGCTGCAATATAATCTGACAGTGGCTGTAGCGTATATGAATCGGCGACAGGGACGAGCTTCGGCGCAGTAAAGTTTTCAAAAACCGTTGGGTTATCTGCGAGGGAGTTGTAAAACTTCGCAGCCGCATATACGGTCAGGTTCGAGGCAGGAAAGGTGACAATGGTTGGAATAATTGCGGATTTGGGATCGGAAGGGCCGCCGTATTTTCCAAAGTTATAAACGCCATCTAGATAGCCTGGCCCTTGAGACTGGTCGAACTGTGAAATACCGACGTGAACTTGGCTTCCTTCCACCGGCTTTAGATCAAATCTTGTGACAATGCAGAATGAATTTCCGCCTCCTCGCAGGGCCCAAAAAAGGTCAGAATATGCATTCGTCGCTGTTGCTTCAACGATGAGACCGCTGGACAAAACACACTATTTCAGTCAGCGATATTGAGGATAACAAGCTACTTGAGCTTACCTCATATTTTACAACATTGTCCGAAGCGAAGCCGTATTCCGAGGAAAAGAAAGATATACCTCCACCAAGGAGCAAGCCAGGCACACCAACATGGCCAACACAGCCACCAACAGACGCAAGTCCGAATGGCTTGAGATAAGCATAGACATCCCTCCATCGGTTCCCAGGGCCAACAGATACGACCGACCTGTCAGAAGATAGAGACAATACAGTCAGGTTGGATGAGGACAACAGCACGCCCGATTCGTCTATTCCGTTGTAGCCAGATATTGGCATGTGCCCGCCACCACGCATAGCAAATTTCGAAAGTGTGAGGGTCATGGTGGTGACCGCGTACGAGACCTGCACAGCATCTTGAGGCACGAAGACGCATGCAGGCGTACTGTATACGGTAGCTGACCAATACGCTACCGCCGTTTAGCATACACGCATCCCATGTTTCAACAAAGAGTACTTACGCTCTTTTGTTTCATATACGTAGCCTTGTGTTCCAGGCAGGAAAGTGTTGTCCGGGTAGCGGAGTTGTAGTCTGGAACAAGCTGCCTTTGCACCACCAAAGGGAATGTTCGCGGCTCCGGCAACGAGTAGTGGTGCAGCGACGAGCAAAGTTGTGGTAGTAACGAAACCAATCATTTCGAGAGCGGAAGAGGTTACCTATGCGTTTCTCAAACTGATGATGGACGGGTGGAAAAACTGTGGTTTCCAATTGAAATTCAGTGGTTTCTCTCCTCCGCGGCTGCATCTGGCTGCAAACATGGTTGCCTTAATATACCTGCACCTTGAGGTAACCGGCGCTATTGCCTGTTTGGGAGCAAGACGCGATAATGTGCAGCCACCAAATAGCGGGATTCCGGAAGGTCCTTGTAAAAGCCTCAAGACGAACAGGCGGCTTGCCGTTCCATGTATGTACACATGCAGCGCAGTAGTGCACAATCTTTCCGTATTGAGTTTCTCTCGCGAACGGCAATTTCAAGACTTAGTCACAAAGACATTTCTTCAGTCTGGAGAACAGCAACGTTCCATCTAGGAGTAGGCCTTCCAAAGTAAGGCTCCTCTATACATTCGTTGAGCTAATCCAACTTGGTTGCTGCCTATAGGACGCGTATACCCGCGTCTCATGTCACACGGCTGAGTACAGAGCATATCTGATCTCAATCCTGGACAGTTGCAGCAGATACAGGAAGCACCGCTGGACGAAGTTTTGCAAAAGCCAGCCACACTAACAAAGCCAACAAAGTCTCAATGAGAATTGCGAATCGAAAGACGCCAATACCCATGCCTTGCACCACAGCACCAATGGCAAACGGCAGAAAAGCGCCCCCAATCTGACCCAAAGATGCGACAAAAGAGACCGCTGCGACATGTAGCTCTGCCGGTAGTAGTCTGGTCAGAACGACGACGCCTGAGGGGAACAATGGTCCCATAACAAAGCCCAGTACTGTCATGATAACCACAGAGACCTGCCGGGACGAAAAAATTGCAAACAGTGCCTCGAAAATAATAGCAAATAGGAAGTAGAGGACGGTCGCGCGCCGTACACCCATCCTATCCGTGGCAAAACCCAGGATAAGTCGCCCGACAGCCATGCCAATCCAGTAACCCGAGGACGTGAGACCAGCGATATATTCACTAGCTTGTCGTTCACGAAGCATGAATGAAACCACCCAACCAGAGATTGAAGTTTCTACTCCGACATAGGTGAGGCAAAAGGCTGCACAGAGCCAGGTAGCGCGATGCTTGAACATTTCTCTAGAGTCGATTTTGGAGTTCGACATGTTAGATTGCTTGCTCTGGCGGTAGACGCATGAGCTCTCATGCCGAAAAGCAACAGTCTGTACAATCAAGGACAACGTGCATGTCCCAGCCTTAACCAGTCAGTACCAAATTGCAAATCTCTCTAGAATGGACCTACCAGAATGGAATACCAAGTCCACCAAGGTTGATGCTTTGTTATCAAAACAGTCAAGAGAAAGGGACCCAATGCGCCACCGACAGAGTAGCTGCCGTGCAGCAGTCCGGAAATCGTATTGGCTTTCTTCATGCTACCCGCCCATGCGCACCAGCTGCCATCCAGCAGCCCTGTGCCCAGCCCTTGAAATGCAAAGGCTACTAATACCCATCCGAACGCTGGATGTGTCGCTACAATGGCAGTGGCAATGACCTGCAGGATTGGACCGGCAAATGCGATACCTCGCTGGCCAAACCGGTAGTGTATGGCATCACTAGATTGTGCAGCGAGCACGTACCCAATGGGCACAGCTAGAAATATAGAAGATACCTGAAGATCGGTGAGGTCGTAGTGCTGCGACAGCAAAGGGAGAACGGCCCCGATGGACGAGTTGAAGAGGCCGAGTGTAGCGAAAGAGTACATTGCCGCCGCGATCTTGAGGACCAAACGCGTGTCCATCTTTTCTAGATTGTGCCGTGGCGATTCTCGCTCAGTAGCAGCAGACGCCCTGCTACCACCGAGCAAGGGCGAGTTCTCATCCGACTCGGGTTGATGTGCCATGTTTGAAATGTTACGCGTCAGAGACGGGATCTTAGAATATGAAGGCGAAGATGCTGTCACCAGTTCGTTGCCATCTGCCGTGTTCTAGTCCAGGTATTCCGAAATTCACAAGAACTAGGGGCTTGATGGTGGTGATGAGCTGGGATAGTACATCGCTGTTGTCGCACAACAATGCTACGAACAGATAAGCGCGGCCAAGACCGTCATAGCCAAGGCACTATATATGGTCAAAGCGTCGTCACTGGGTAAGGGCAAGGTATAAGTAGTTGTTGCAACAATGGATCATTAGAGAAAAATGTAGACCGGTTCCCACAAAGATGCTGAATCGTTAAGAATGCAAATAATGCTTTCATATGTTGCATTCATCAGAATGTCCAACGTGAAGATTGGAAGACGAATACCACGAGTTCTGAGAGCAAGTCTACGTATTCGTGTTATTCAATGGCTGCCATATTCTGCATTTCCAAGAACATTCGAAAGAGCCCAGTTGTATATGGCTATCCTTCAAATTCCTCAAGCTAGAGATCTCAAATTTCCACAAGCCACCTGTACGTCATGAAAAATACAGATGAAGCAGACGCTTTAGCCGAGCCATTACCCATACCGTTGTTATTGGGTGAACCGATCGCATGGCCCTAATGTACATTCATCCTTGTGAACTGCCGTCTGGCCTTTCAAAAGGATGAACCTGCCACACAGCTGATGCAATAACTAATCTTCGTCATCCGAAGATGCATAGCCTAGCCCAAGCGAGAGCGCATTTCCAGGTTTTGGCGGAGGTGCGCTTGTTGAGGATTTTGCGTCGGCAGCTGGGGATTTGGTAGCGTCTTTTGTATCGTTCTTGGTGTCTGTTTGGGAAGGCGTGCTTGCCGCACTTTGCTGGATTGTCTGCGGTTTGCCTTCCAATTTCTGCTCTTCCGGGATTGAACTTGATTTCCTTAGCTTTACGCCTTTGAGCAATCCGGCTTCAGGTCCCTTCTTCCTCTTGTGCCCGGCAACCGCCCATTGTTCGGTGCCTTGCTCCTGAGTCAGCTCTGTACCATCCTCTTCGAGTCCGCGAGCCTTTCTCTCCGCCTCTTCGCGCTGCCTTCGAAACAGATCCAATTGCTCGACAGTTTCTTTCTTGACGTTTGCTTCCTCCTGGCGCTTCTTCTCTAGAATCGAGTCAAGGTAGTCTGCTTCTTCGTCGTCAAGGGCGATGTGGAGCTTGTAGCGCGCTTTTTCTTCAAATTCTGCTTGCTTCTTGTCTTTGTTGGCCTGCAGAACTTCGTACAGACTCTTGCCGTCGTGCTGCTTTGCTAGCTCGGCTTTGGCGCGTCTGGCGTCCTCGATTTCTTGCTGCGCCCTTTTCCACTCATCATCGCGTTCCACTTCTTCCCCAGCCTTGCCACCGCTGACGAACCCTGAAGACATTCCGATGCACACACATATGGTTAGCGTAGGCTGTTGGGAGCGGCGTAAGGGATCCTCGAATCCTCGGATTTGGTGTCGGGACGGCAAACTGTAAAACTTACCGCTTTTACACTAGCGCTAGTGGAGCGCCCCACCAGTTTTACCCTCATCCGCGGCCAAGTTGGACTTTGATACGTGGAGCATTTGTGCCGGTGCTTAATTATGCTCGGGACATGCCCATGCGAATGTTGAGGCTGACGTAGGAGGGTGGAGGGGTGGTACACAACGCGTTGCCTCTCCACCTGTGCTGGCATTCAAAAGATTTCGCTTTCTGCCAATTCCCACACCTCCTACACCACATACTTCACCTTTTCCGAATTTATGCTTCGTACTCTAGCAAGAATGGCACCCAAGCAATGGACTAAGGAGAGCTTCACGCTCAACACTGGCGCAAAGATGCCTGCCGTCGGTCTCGGAACCTGGCAATCAAAGCCTGGTGAGGTCCGTGAGGCCGTCAAGGCTGCCCTTCAGGGTGGCTACCGCCACATCGACACCGCGCTTGCGTATGGCAACGAGAAGGAGGTCGGTCAGGGAATTAAGGACTCTGGTGTCCCCCGTGAGGAGATCTGGGTCACCACCAAGCTCGACAACCCATGGCACAAGCGTGTCGAAGAGGGCATCAACAGCTCGCTGAGCAGTCTTGGCCTGGACTACGTCGACCTCTACCTCATGGTAAGTTTGTCCTTACACAATTGTAGAGTACTCGGTAGGGAAACATGCTGACGGATTGGTAGCACTGGCCTTCCTCAACCGACCCAAATGACCTCAAGAAGCACTACCCCGACTGGGACTTCAGGGACACCTGGGCTGAGATGCAGAAGCTGCCCGAGTCTGGCCGCGTGAAGAACATTGGTGTCTCCAACTTCGCGATCAAGAACCTCGAGAAGCTATTCGCCGACTCTCGCTTCAAGATCACTCCCGCCGTTAACCAGATTGAACTTCACCCCAATAACCCCTCGTAAGCTACCCTCACTCAACTTGCGCCATGATGCACAAACTGACAATGGATATAGGCCCAAGCTGCTCGACTACTGCAAGGAAAAGGGCATCCACTGCACCGCCTACTCTTGCCTTGGTTCCACCGACTCTCCTCTCTACAAAAACGAGAAGCTTAAGAAGCTTGCTGAGAATAAGGGCAAGTCGGTCCAGCAGGTCCTGCTGATGTGGGGTCTTCAGCGCGGCACCAGCGTTATCCCCAAGTCTGTCACAGCATCTCGTATCCTGGGTAACTTTGAGCTCGATGGATGGGAGTTGACCGACGAGGAGATGAAGGAGATTAACTCGCTACCTGAGCGCTTCAAGGTCTGCGGAGACGCCTGGCTCCCTGTCAAGGTCTTCTTTGGCGACGACGAGTAGACCTTTTGAATTCGCTAGAAAGTTTCCAATTGCAATGATACCATGACTATATAATGAATGAAAAATATGAAGACAAGATATCAGCCACAGACCTGTGTAGCGTCATATGTTGTTTCAGTGCCGATGAGTAATGCCGGGGAAGAGCGTGGAAGCCTGGGGCGTGGCAATTTCCTAAAGTCATGTGAGCGCGCGTTTAGGCGCTAGTGAGACGCGACGAATGTCAGCGCCCGCTCGCCACTTATCCTTCCTTTCCGCGCTCTCGTGCTCGCACACCCTCACGCTCTCAGATCTTCACCACTCGAATTCTTGCACCCACCAAGACATATTTGAAATTTGGTCTTCTATCAGAACCTCTCAAGATGAGCAACGAAGAAGAGCAGTATGACGACAGCACAATGGGCGGCCCTGGCGCGCCAACCCCCGTTTCTGCACTCGAGGTAGGCTTTCAGTCATTTCATGCACTTGCTGGGCGCTGACAATAGTCAAGGGTGTTAACGGACTTACTGCACGCGACATCAAGCTGGTAGTCGAGGGGGGTTTCAACACAGTGGAATCGATCGCTTACACGTACGTTGGCCACCATGCAAGACACGATCCCGCTGCTAATGTGATTCAGACCACGGCGAACACTTGAACAAATCAAGGGTATATCGGAACAAAAGGCGTCTAAGCTACTCGCTGAGGGTATGTACAGAAGCCCAGACTCGAATACCAATAGCTAATAGACTCAGCATCAAAACTGGTACCTATGGGCTTTACGACCGCTACCGAAATGCATTCCCGCAGAAGCGAACTGATCTCTATTACGACTGGATCGAAACAGTTGGACACATTGCTTGCAGGAGGTATTGAGACGGGTTCTATAACAGAAATATTTGGCGAGTTCCGAACCGGAAAGAGCCAGATCTGCCACACGCTCGCTGTCACCTGTCAGCTGCCCTTCGACATGGGTGGCGGAGAAGGGAAATGTCTATACATCGACACCGAAGGCACTTTTCGGCCTGTTCGATGTTTGGCTGTCGCCAATCGGTTCGGACTTTCGGGCGAAGAGGTTCTCGACAACGTTGCGTACGCCCGCGCATATAACTCAGATCACCAGCTGGAACTTCTCAACCAGGCAGCACAAATGATGACGGAAACACGCTTCTCTCTGCTGGTCGTCGACTCTGCTACAGCATTGTATCGCACCGACTTTGCAGGCCGTGGAGAGCTCTCAGCAAGACAGACGCACTTGGCCAAGTTCATGCGGACCCTGCAACGTCTCGCAGACGAGTTTGGAATTGCTGTCATCATCACAAACCAAGTAGTCGCACAGGTTGATGGCGGGCCAAGTGCCATGTTCAATCCTGATCCCAAGAAGCCGATTGGAGGCAATATCATCGCGCACGCAAGTACGACACGCCTCAGTCTAAGGAAGGGCAGGGGAGAGACGCGTGTGTGCAAGATCTATGACAGCCCGTGTTTGCCCGAAAGCGATTGCCTGTTTGCCATTAATGAGGACGGAATCGGAGATCCCAAGGAGAAGGATTTGGAGGAGCGGAACAACAGGTGAGGAGGGAGGCAATGGGGCGGAGGATGATTTGACTTTGGTCTGCGTTTTACGATTGACGTTTATGCAATGCTATGATATCCCGCATATTTTTAGCTAAAAGCCAATTCCGCGTGAGAGCACTTGTGTGATTCCAGAAGACGGCTTGTTGCAGATGCCGTTGGCGGCAGGGCGATCGTCGGCCAGGGACCAGCCGCAGGCAGGGAGGGCCGTGCACCAGCTTTCCTCGCGCATTGCCCATCGCGACTGCTGTTTTTGAGAGCTCCACCTCCGCGCCGACTGCCGCAACGCAACGCAACCCAGAGCAACCTCGCACCATAGCCTCGAGCGCCCTCGCCACAGTAATCGCAGAATCGTCGCATGCGAGCAGCATGGCTCAAACCGGGGGCACTTGTCTCTACAAAGAGGCGCGATTGAACATTGAGCCCGCCTTTCCTGGGTCAACAATCGCATTCTCCATCCCAGCATACTCTCCCTTCGGCAGCCGCGCCAGCGCAAAGCGCACCGTCATCACGGAGCAGTACGTCGACAAGGACGAAGATGCCTTCACCAGGCGCCATTTGGCCACAGACGGGTCCATATACTTTCGGCGGCATCATGGCTACCCGCGAAGCTTTCTTTGGCGCGTCTTGGACAACAGAAAAATGCTTGAAATACAATCAGTAGACTTGGACCACGAATCTACCGACAAGTTCGAGGCCAACCACACCTTTCTCTTCCAATTCCCTGCTCCGATTCGGCCGTTTTGCGTCGCTTTTGCAGAGCCTTCCGACCGAGATGCCTTGACCGTTTTCGCAATCACTACGGCCAACGAACTCTACACAATCACGTTACATCGCGACTTCTTCGCCAATCCCGCGGCTTCGGAACAGGACCCAGAAACATGGTGCAAGAGGGGCGAGCCAGCGCTTTTTAGTGGGCGCATACCCTACAGACTTGTCGCTGAGAGCGCAGACGAACTACTAGTCACTCTAGATGATGGAGCCATCTGTCGCCTACTCTGGGACAAGGCTAACAGCACGTGGGACGGATCACGCTATCAACAGAACAATTGGTCGGTGCGTGGCCTTTTATCGTGGAAAGCGCAGCCTACCGTCCGATTTGAGAACGCAGATTTTGCTACATCCGCTGCCGCTGCCGTCGCTATATCACCCGACAAGCAGCACATTCTTTCAGTATGCTTGGATCACTCTATACGAGCATGGAATATTGCATCAGGAAAGCCAGGCGCTCATATGGATCTCCTGGGTGCCGATGACATGGCTGTCGAGAAGTCACATGCCTCATATTCTATCGGTCCTTCGCAGTCCATGCTTATGCAAGTAGTGGATGTAATTGGTGGAGTAGGAGGTGCGAATTACCATGTCGTCACGTACTCGCCCAAGCAGCACCAGTTCAAGTTCTGGGGCGTCAGAGACGCAGATGATACAGAGTTGGGATTTTACGATGTTGCCGAGGACTCAGAATTCATTCCTCCGATTGACGAACTTATGAAAACGACTGTCTGGACACTGGAAGAATTTCACATTGTTCCCGGGCCGAGTGGATGGAGAAACTCAGAAATTTGGATTCGCGCAAGATCTGGCCCGAGTAGCAAGGTTTACTCTCTAAAGTTCGACCTCACCGATCTGCCCGAAGCACGAACACAAGCCTGGAAGAATGACTGGGTCTGCGTAGACACCGGCCCTTTGACCGTCGAGGCACTAAAATCCCACCCTGCGAATCCCAGTGAGCGGGACGAGGTCATTGATCAAGACGATCTCGACTCCACCGAGCAGTGGCTTGACTTCTTGTTTTACCCAGGAAGATTCACTACTGCAACGCTGGAAACATCACTATGCATCTACAAGAGAGGGCTTGATCAATCCCGGTCAAGCCGATCATCTAGTAGAGGCTCCCTCAAAGAACGTTTATGTGCAGCTGTTACTGCTCTTGCTGTAAATGGAAGCCGCCAGTCAGACAACATTGAAGATGCTATGGCTGTGCAATGGCAGGCGTACTACAGTCTTGTGAAGGATCTACACAAACGGAGAGGAGAATCGCTTTCCCTCGTCTATGACCGGGCATCAGACAGGCCATGGCTTGTTCTGAGTGACTACCTATCTGCAATACGGATTTGCAGCGAATCGGAGATCACCAAGCTGAACGCAGCCGTTATCTCTAGTTCGCGCACGCTGAGCAAACCGCTTCGCAAGATCTTGGACACTTCTGAGTCACGCGACGTTGCGCGACTGCTGAATGCAGCAGCATCATTCAGACAGCGCTTGCCATCTTTTGTCCAGCACGAGGTGCAAAGACACATGGAGATGGACATACTCCAGAGTCGGAACATCACCATCTTGGATCGCATGGAATGGATCGAGGCCAATAGCGAACTGTCACAGCAAGTGTCTGACGAAGATGTGACCGTCCTTGTGGAAGAGCTGGGCATGGAGGTCAAGGATCTCGGCACAGAGACATTCCTCCGAGCTATCAAAATCCTAGGTTACGAGGAAGATGGCAAACCTCAGCCGAGGAAGCAGATTGCACGGTATGGACTGAGTGCCTTAACCAGAGTTTCCCAAGAGACTCTGGAGGGCGACCGCGATGTCTTGCTAGATCTGCTTGTTTTGCTGTTGTTCATGTTCATTGAGCTTGAAGGAGAAACTCTCGAGGACTTTGATGCTTCTGAAGTCTTTGCCGAACTGGTTCTTCGGTACAAGGACTGCATGGTGGTGTCATGGCTAGCTGGTACGGTTTGGGCTCACCAAAGCGCGACGGGGCTGGCATCAGAAAACGTGAATCGCTCCCTGAGCGAGACACTGAAGACTGGGAAGAAGCTGCCTATCACACAAACGGTTCTCGAGGGTGCCTACGGTGGACGCGCATTCGAGGTGCGGCTGCCAAAGGATCTGAAGGCGGATCTACTCACAAAATGGAGCCGGGGCTGGTTGGCGTCAATTTTTGAAGAGCAAGAATACGAGAACGTTGTCGAGGATATCATGGGTATTCTGCTGGCACAAAGGGAATATGACCTTGCCATGGACTTTTCAAAGTTCCTCATCGAAGGTTACTGGGCGTCTTATATGAGAGGCCGGCTGTACATCGCACTGGGCGACAACGCGACAGCATCGATGTGCTTCCAGAAGCCTGCATACACTTTGGGTAAGTGTCTCTCCGTAACGACATGAGCACGATACTAACTCTTGCAGCTCTCGGGGCTATGTTCGATGTGGCGGAGCAAGACACAATGGGCCTGGTATCCGAGGTAGAGCGGAACTCTTTCTCGGAAGGTCTTGCGCATTACTACAGCCATGTCGTTGGTCTGTTTGAAAGAGCCAAGGCGTACTCATACGTCGCGGACTTTGCCAAACTTGGCCTCAGGTCTTTGCTTGGCCAAGAGGACGAGGAGCTCAAGACTGAACTCCTCCAACGGCTATTCACCGCCTCCATACAGACCTGTAGGTTTCAAGATGCATACACTGCCATGATCAGACATAGTGATGCGGCATTGTAAGTCGATACATTGATCGTGCATGGCGAAGTGTGCTAATTTCACACAGGAAAAACTCTGACCTACAGACTCTCATCACCTCTATGGTCGCACAGTCACGCACCACGGAACTTCTTAAGTTTCCATTCGTTGGACTGGCAGACTCGGTTGACAACATCTTGACGTCCCTTTGCCAGAAGACGCTCAACATTGCCTCTGGACCTCCCTACCACCAGATTCTCTATTCTTTCCGCATCTCTCGCAATAATTTCCGTGGAGCTGCATCGGTCTTGTACGAGCGACTGCAACGCCTAAAGACCACTTCCTCGAAAGTGCACGATCCAGCCGACGAATCGCTAGCACAATGCTACCTCATGATTATCAACACATTGTCGTCAGTCAGCAAGGAAGATGCATACATCCTAGCGGAACAACGCATCGAGGGGGCTGGAGGGCCGCCGCAGTGGGGTATTGGTCAGGGTAAGAAGCTGCTTAAGAGGCAGATCATTACGCTAGATACTCTGAGGAAGGAGTACCAGGCCGAGCTTGACCGTGTGGCAGCGATTGAGAGTGGACAGTTTCCATTTGTGGATCCGATAGACGACATGGATATCTTGTAGTGATAGGTACACGGGTTTGTAAGGTTTCAGCGTGGCGTTCAAAGGATGGTATTGCGAAGACATGAGTTAAAGCCATAATCGCAGGAGATGTACTTTTGATGGAAACATAGTGGCATAGAGATAGCAGTCCGCAGCATATGACTGAAATGATCTGGTTGCAAATGGTACTAGCAGTGTGAACATTGTGTCATGTCTAACAGTCGACGCTTTGTCTTTCCCATGCGATGTTAGTGAAAGAGGGAGAGAGAACGCCAAAGTCGCGCGCTAAGAAGGGCGGGGCGGGGCGTCGCGACTCGCATGCACCGCGACTGCTCAACGCCAACGCCAGCAGCCAGAGCGCCTGTGCCGCAAGGCCCATGTACATACAATAGATCGACTCCACGCCCTTTGCTGCTTTCCTCGTCACATACACACATGCAGCGCCTTTGAATAGGTGCCTGTCATCATGGTTGGAACCCCATTTTCAAGGCTCGTTCACGCTTACTTACAGTAGCACTCAGAACTCAAAGTCACTGCGCCGTCTTGCCGCCGACCACGGTTCCCTCCACACGGCTGGCCTCCCGCCTAATTACTTGTTCGCTCCTGAATCAGACGGTTCTGAGGATCTCACGTCCCTTGACGTTCTCCTCGCTGGTCCGGTCGGCACACCCTACTCGGGCGGTGTATGGCGACTACACCTCGATATCCCACCTACGTACCCTGCGGCCCCGCCCACAGCACAATTCAGGACGCGGTTATGGCATCCCAACATAGATGAAGCGACTGGCGCCGTTTGCGTGGAGACACTGAAGCGCGACTGGAGTAGTACACTGAAACTCCGAGACGTATTGGTGACGATTTCATGTCTCCTCATCCAGCCGAACCCCGCTAGTGCGCTCAACGAGGCGGCAGGCAAACTAGCTGTCGAGGACTGGAATGGGTACTGCAGGCGAGCAAAGCTGATGACGGAGATTCATGCTGCAATACCCAGCAGCCTCGCCAAGGACGTCAAGGAAGCCCAGATGCGGGGGGAAGAGCAGACTGCTGAGCCTGAGCCACAGCCTGTAGCTAAGCCACACTCAAAGGGCAAAGAGAAGGAGCGGGTCAAAATCACTCCAGCTGGACCCAGGTTGCAGCGTCAACCATCCGAGGATGAAGAGAACAGGCGGCGCAGAGGTGCGACTCAAGACGCTGACAGTGATCCGGAAAGCGACTGGATACCAGGACCTGTAAAGACAAGGAAGGCGCCTACTCTCCAGGAAAACAATGTCTTTGGCATCAAAGGGCTTGAGGATACAATGCAGCTTGACACACCACCCAAACGCATCTTCGCTTCAGAACGCAAGGCGCCAGTCTCTCGGGGAAAAGCCCATGCTGACGATTCCGATCCTTTTGTTACCACAACACCTCAATCTAATGCTCAAGTATCAGCATCATTTGACCTGAGCGTTCCCCCTGCTCCTCTCAGCACCTCAGCATCAACAAAGCCACCTACCAACCTCCTTGATTCCTCCTCTATCCCTACTACCACCGCCACAGCCTCCAACCACGCCCTACTGCTTAAAGACTTTTCCTACACCTGGCAAGAGACGCTAGCTCTCCACGACAAAGCAGACGCCAAGAAGAGAACCGCCAGCAGCAGCGAGGAATTTCACGCCAAGCGCAAGTGGGAAGCAAAGAGATTCAAACAAGCAGGCTACGATTTGAAAAAATTCAATCGCGGTGAGTTTGGAGCTAGAGTGGGAGTCGGCAGGCTGTGATGTTGTGTGTACACCACATATGACAGAGAGTGTGTCTTGGAGAGGGATATGGAGATGATGGAAATATTATCCTTCTCTTTTCCCCATATTCTTATTGGTCTTTTTGTTTGTTTGCAGAATGCATAGCGATGGCATGGATGCTGGGGGCGTTTTCCTTATTCCCCCTTTGCCCTCCTCACCTTTTTTGTTACTTTGGCTAGTGGGGCCATGCGCCAGTGTGGAATGATGACGATGATGATGCATATGAAGTTTTTCAAGAAAGCAAGACCAACATTTAGGCTGGGCTTTTCTCTCTCTTTCTCATCTAGTCTATCAGGTCTTTGATCATCATCGAGTTGGATGGGAGAGACAAAAGATAATATTCCATCTCCGCGGCCATGGTTTTGTATCTAAAGCTATAAGCTTGACTGCCAGATTCATTTAGATATATATGGCTGCTAAACACGAGTAGAACGCTGCTTAGATAGCAAGCAACTAATAGTCAGACGAATGGAAAGTCATGAAGAATAGAGAAATTTGTTTTTGAGGAACTAGCCAGTCGTTCGTGTATTGCTGCAACACACAAAGTAGAGAACGATCCAACGCTATCTAACCACCCTACTTTTATAGAGAAACCAATGCAGAGAGTCTATGACACGCTTTGCTGTTGTACTGTGCCATTGGTGCCGTTGACACCATTGACACCGTTCGTCTCACTGACCCCATTCTCCAGAGCCTCGCTAGCCTCCTTGATGGAAGGCACAGACTCAGACGGTGCAGCAAGCAACGAAGCATTTTCAACACCATCTGTAACGTCCTGATTCGGATCCTGAAGTCCTTGACGGACTCTAAGCACGCTATCCACAATGACGGCGTCAATGCCTTCTTTCTTTTGCACCTGTCGCAAACATGTCAGTACTTTTCACATCCAAGCTGGAGAGAAACAATGTGTACTTACCAAAACATTCTTGGGGTCATTGTTCAGAATTCCATAACTGACACAAACAAGACCACTTTCTTTCACTACCTTGACAAGCCTGGGGCACATGACAAGCGGTGTAGCGGCGCTGACGACTCCCAGCAGATTCCAGCGGCTAGCAAAGCGGATCGCTTCTTGCAAACTCGCGGCTCGCACGTCACCTACCGGCGACGTTCCGGCATCCGTCAAGAACAAGACGGGAATGGAAGGCTGCTTGAAGGACAACATAAGACAAATGTCTGGGTTGAACGACGAGAAGATGATGTTGCGTTCGCCCATCTTATCATAGACCTTTTGCAAGATTGTGTCGACGAAAGAGTTCAACTCTACTGCGTACTGGTCCATTTCCTCCTCTTCTGACTCATGAAGCATGGGGTACTTCATCTCGACGTTGAACCCAACTGATTGTGGCACTTCATCAAACATGCGTTCTAGAGTCGTAAACGATGACTGGATCGAGTAGCCGCGGCTGTTGCCTTTGAACCCCTTCTTTTTGAAATCGCGTGTATACTTCATTCGCTCCGTAAGCTCCTCGGCGCGATCGGTATGGATGTTGCGCTGCTTGGAATTATCGACAGAATAAGACCGTGGTCTTCGTGTGCTAGGGCGGTCATCATCAGTACCGTTGAGATTGGGCGTTCTGTCTGGCGAACCCGTTCGGGCGTAACGAGGATTTGCTCCCTCGCCAATATGAAGGAATTGATCAAGGGTAAGGGTATGTACAGGCGCATCAATACCGGTCTCACTGACGAGGAAGTCATGGTAAATAACCGGCACGTGGTCCTTTGTCAGCTGCACATCGAACTCGACATACTCAGCGCCCAGATTAGCAGCTGCGATGAAAGATTGTATCGTGTTCTCGCCGAGCTGCAGCGATGTGCGAGATGCCGTGTTCTTTCCAAGACCACGGTGGCCAATGACCATAGTTGACGCAGCCATCTTCTTCCAGTAAGTATGCTGCTCAGTGATTGACATGTTTGGATGATGGAAGGGCGTGATGATCAAAAAGTTAAAGTTGACTGTTCCAATAACATCCAGCGTCGAGGCTGCCACAATGGGTACCTTCATATCCCCCTGGAGTGGAATTCGGTTCGATCCGATACTAGTCTTTATGGTAGATAGCAAAGCAACAGCTCGACCCATTGACCGTTCGTGTGTTCCTGCATAGGTGGGAACGATGTCAAACAAAAGCTTGACCTTGGAGACATCGCTCGTCATAAAGGTAATGGGCTCTGTAGCAATGTTGTCCTGAATGGGCAAATCAATGATTGTGGGGTCTCCTTTAGCTCCAGCTGCTTGTACGACTAGAGAAAGAGCAGTATCTAGCTGTGTCGCGTGTGCATCGGCAATGGGAATGTCATCGAGCTTGACTGCCGGCGTGTCTTTCCGGACATCCATGGAACCTAAACTGACCAAGACCATGGTTTCATTTGTGAGATAGCGGTGACCAAAGGTCTTGACAGGCTCAGGTGGCTTTTGCAGAGAACCGTTGGCGTCTCGGTTCAGATTCTTGGACCTTCGCTCATCGAGTGAGTTCTGCGGAGGTGAACCACTTCGAGACATCCGTGCGTCTGTAGGCGCTACACTGGGCGAGACTGTCGTGGGAGCAAGTTCACATAGTCTCTCTGCAATCTGCATATGACCGCGAAGTGCTGCATGTTCTTTGGCTGTCCAGCCGGAGTTGTCACATCTGTGTAGATCAGCTCCGGCAGCGGCCAGGATCTCCACCATTGAGAGATGATCGTCGACGCAGGCGATGAACAGTGGTGTCCAAGCAAACGTTTTTTCAGGAATATCGACCTCGGCTTTGTTCGTGCTAGAGCCCTCCAACAGAACTTTGGCACATTCATCATAGCCGTAGCGCGCTGCCATATGCAGGGCAGTCTCGCCCCCTTCGTCTTGATAGTTGACGTCGACGTCAGCGTCGACTAGGAGTTTGACAATATCGACAAAGTTTGATCGAGTCGCCAGAGACAGTACCGCACCTGAGCGTGCACTAGATTTCCTAGATGCACGTCTTTCCTTGTTGGTACCACGCCAGTTTTCTGCGTCCAGGAGAGTTTTGGTCGTGAGAACATGTCCGCCCATCACACTGAGATGCAAAGGCGCGTTGCCGTCCACATCCTGCCAGTCGGGAGAGTCAATGCCTCGTGAAACATCAAACTGGCCCCAATCTTGCATGTGCTTTATGACTACCTGACAGATGATGACGAAGCCGTATTGTGCAGCATAGTGAAGTGGAAGCCTTCCGTACGAGTCACGAGATTGGAGCGCACTACGCTGCTCTGCGCGCAGCTCGTCAAGCAGATAGATGAGTAAGCGCACAGACTCGTCGTTCTCGCTAAGCAGCTGCGTCGACTCTTCTTCAGTAGTAGTCCAAGGACGAGGCTGACGATTGGGATCAGTGGCGGGCACTATGAAGTTCCGTGCTTCGCCTGACCTCGGTAGGAGCGTTCCATCGACGCCGAACGTGTCACCGCTCTTTGAACGGCCAATATTAATGACCAGCCGATGAATACAGTTGCGTTTGTTTATATCGTCCTCTTCGTCCAGGGAAATGATATCCTGCAGCAATCTCTTGATGCATTCTTTGGACCGACAGGAAATGGAGCGCTGTAAGAAGTTCAACAGAACTTGCTGCATAGACGAGCTGGTTATGCCGTTGTTGGCAGCAGCCTCAGCAATCTGCACACCAAGGTCTTCGGCCTTGTCGTTGCGGATAGCCAAGTCTGCAGCGTCGAGAAGGCCAGATGGCAGATGCAGCGATCGACCTGGGACCCGGCCAAGAGAGCCTGCAGAATGTGAGGAACCCGTGTCGTCAAACGTCTTGATATCGCCAAGTCCTGATAGCCACTCATTGACAGCCTTCATGTCTTGGTTCAGCGGCAGATTGTGAGCAAAAGGCTTCGGGTTGACCTTGGACGCCAGGTATGGCTCCTGGAGACACGCTGTCTTGATCTTCTTGTCTAGCTTCTTGGTGATTTTGATAAAACCCCGTCGATTTACCTCTCCGTACCATTGAAGCTTCCGCATTGAGCCTCGAAGCTCAAGCAGTGCGCCCATGAGGTCTTGTGCCTCATCTTTATCAATGCCTTCGGGTATTTGGGCGGCACGACCATAGCGTCCATGTAGAATTCTCAGTCGCCGAGAGAACTCTGCGTATTTCCGGTTGTAGAAGTTGTCAACATCTTCGAGGTTGCGATCGAGAGAGAAGAAGAACTCTGTGGATTGCTGTCAGCCATATGGCCCCTGCAGGTGCTGGTGCAGTGCTCTATGATAGGCATGGGTCGCTGTTGGATCGGCGTGTGATCGGCCAGAAAGCTGCTGGAGCTGCTTGATGGAGTGGCCCGGCAATGTGGGACATGGGTTTTGGAGACTGTAGACTTACCTGTGAGATCTGGATCCGAGCCATTTTTCGAAGCTTCAGCAGCGTTCTTGATAAGCTTCTTGAGACCCTTGTAGTTGATGTACGAGGACGCCCATTCTGGAACCTGGTTCCGGGGCAGATTATGTCCGAACTTCATCTTGGCGCTAGGGGAATAGTCGGTGAATATGGGCCGCCCAACAGAAGCTGATAACAGACTTCCAGAGCAGGCCCAGGGCGGGTGGTGGGTTGGCTTCGCGCAGATGAGAGCGCAAGAAAAGACGAGAGATATACTGGCAGCAACGGGATGATCGGCAGTACCGATATCAGAGGGTAGATACTATGCGACCGGTGCACTCAACGCGTTAATGGCGGATGCTCTAGGGTGTGCTCGAGGCGACCATTCTCATTGGAGGAGACGGGGCCCGACCAAATCGCGCCTGCAGCATGGTTAAACGGACTGTCAAAAGTAGGGAGCGCCGCGGCTGAGGGGCAAGGGGAAGTACACTGTCGCGGCGGGGTCGCTGGTCAGTGTGATGGGCGTGTGCAAAGACGAGGAGGGTACAAGTGAAAAAGTGAAAAAGCCGTTGAGGTGCGAGGTGCTAGGTACGAGGAAGCTGGTGGTTCGTGCGTCGTCAGGGTCTCCGATGACGTGTGAAGGTGATGAGATGAGGTAAGGTAAGGTACTTTTGCTCTGCTCTGCTCTGCTCTGCTTTGCTCTGCTTTGCTCTGCTTCTTCACCCGCACCCTGTACCAAGGTTCTTGTACGCATTTATACTCGCCCTAGCCAAGCATACGGTCAGAGCTTGACAGACGCCCCGTCGCATCATACTGCATCAGTGCAGGCTGCGTCGGCGGATCACGGCGGTGTATGTTTGTCAGCTCACAATGGGCATCTTAACCGATTAGAGGCTCTCCCCTGGCCCCGCGGCTTGTGACGTCTGGCTTGGTTGGTGGGACTGATTGGCTTGGTGTATAGCCGAAGCATTGTTGCTATCAGTCCTTGTGCTGGTGGCTCCAACAACAGCAGGTGGGCACGCGACAGGGCGCTGTAACGGTGATATGCATGTGCTGTCCGCGCCGTGTGTTGCAGGTGGCCGACACGGGCGCTCGAGCCGGAATCACATGGCTTCAGACACGGCGGCGGTGGTGGGGAACGAAGGGGGTTGTATTGATGGTTTTTACATGCTCTCTCCCCGCAGTTGGCCCGTCCGCAATGCACGCGGACCTCTTCCGAGTCGCCTGCTAGGGCCTGGGCGACTGGACCCTTATTTCCCAGCCCACCCATCCTGCATCCGTGCTTTGCGGCTGCAGACCCCAGACCGACCATCGACCAGCCGTGGACCAGCCGTGGACCAGCCGTGCCCAGGGGCCGCGTCATGTGAGCTGCCACTTGGTTTCACGAGAAGAAGAAAGCGTTCCCTTGTGCGTCCTTGCGCTGCATCTTGGACAGGTCCTTGTCCGGCGCGTACTCTGTCCAGGTGCTCGCAGGGAAGATGTGTTTATTGCGTTCGTACCACCTCCTATCAACCACCTTTGTAATCGCGGCCTCGTCCCCAAACCCCTCCAGTTCCTCGTCTGGTATGCTCGACTCTTTGCTTTTCTTCTTGCCCGCCTGCGCCAGCGGGTCGTATGTCGCCGGGTCCGGCTCGGCCTCCTCGTCGCCGGCGTCCGTAGCGCTTGGGGTAGCCTTGGTTGGCTGTGCCGAGTAGTCGAAGACGGGGCCGTCAGGGCCACTTACCCGGTTGAACAGGAAGTGGTAGATCTCGTAGTGCTGCCTCCAATGTCAGCCAGGAAAACACGGACCCATGTCCACGTGCAACTTACGTGCGGTATAATGACCTCTCCCCTTACAAGCATCAAGTCGTCTACACTGACTCTGGCCCAGTCCCTTCGGCTTTTGTCGCCCCCCACACCCAGCTCTGCTCCTAGCTTCCTCGCCTTGTCCAAGAACAACCAGATCTGCTCGCCCTTCTTCAGCCTGCATCGTCCGCCGGGGATGTTGGTACCATCGTAGAAGACGAATGGTATCACGACTTCGGTTGCCTTGACGGCATCGCGCATCTTGACAAATTCCTGTCGTGCAAGCTCTGCTTGTTGTGCCTCGCGCTGTAGAGCCGTCTTGGTCATGACACGAGGCTTCAGGCCAACGCTGGCATTTGCGCCCAGCTTCTTCTTGACAACATTGTTTTCAGCTGCAGTGTTCTCGGCAGAAGGATCGCTCGGTGTGCTTTGGCGTGAACTGACTGTTTTGGAAACAGCAGAGTCGGTGTCGTCTTCTTCTTCTGTGCCAAACGAAAGCTTGCCTTTGGCGGCTACCTTGCGCTTCTTCTTGAAGACCGGCTTCGGCGTCGATGCCCTGTACTTTGCAAATTAGAAAACATACCAAACAAGAGAAGTCCATCCTTACCCATCCAGCGGTGTGCTGGCACCAGAGTCAAGCCCCGAGTCGCCCCGTTCCTTTCTGTCCAAGGCCTCTGCGCGTCGCTTGCGGTAGTCGTTAAGGTTTACAAGACCGACGGTTTGCGCCTTTAGCAAATCCTCGGCCGTAGCGGCTTGCGACGTGAAGCGCGAGTTATTCGAGGCATCGCTAGGATCGCCCGAGCTAGAGGCGAATCGATCCATGGCTGTAGAATAGTGTTGGTAGCAAAGTCCAGGTGGAGGTGCGGGTGCCACAAAGTTGACGGTGCCCGCCCAAAACAGCAAGTCGGCAGTGCTAGCGCCTCGTCGCGCCCGTGATAGCGCGTACTCGACGCGGCAGCCGGGACACGACTCCAGGTGCCCTTTCTACTGTGCTGCCCGCATTTGCTGCAATCCTACACAAGAAATGACCGAAAATGGCGCGCATCGTGCAGGATTCAGATGATGAGCTGGACGAGGATCTTGAGGCCGACCTGCCGACATCGCAACAGCCACACGCGTCCGCTGAGCGGCCTGGTTATCATCATTCACAGAGCACAGGTGGCGTTGGTAGGACTGACATGTTCCTGCAACCATTCTCCACACTAACCATTGCTCTAGATCCGTTAAGCGGACCAAGTAAGGAAGCGTGCCATGTCCATCTGCAGTCCCTCAGTCAGGATGAGCCGCAATCCTCAGTCTCCTTACCTGAACATCCAAATAAAAGAAGGAAGACAGAACCTCACCTGAGCCCAGGCCAATCTCCACCTGGTATCTTGTCTAGAGGGGATGGCTCTGCCACCTATGGCAGGAGCGCCAAATCCTCCAATCCCAGTAGTCTTCCAATGCCCAATGCTCCGCAACGTCTCCAACACGGTGAAGTTGATGGTCTCGCGAATTTGCCTGACGCAATCTGGAACTTGGAAGGCACTATGCGCAACGATTACGCTCAACATGATCCGGCCATGTTTGATGAGCCCTCCAGTACCATTCCAAACGCCACCATGACCCAGCTGCGCGTCTTGGAAGCTGTGAATGCCCCGGTAATGCTAGGCCAAGAGTCGGAAACTGAAGGGCCTTGCTATCTCCCTCCCCCTGAACCATCAGTGCCTTGGTCAGACATCATGAAGTTCACACCCGCAGAGACAAATGAGCAGGCTCAATCATCAGCTCGTGAGCCATTGCCTGACACGTTATCAGGAACACCTACTTCGACTACACAGAAGGATAGCGGACTGCGCACGTCACAGCAGAGCAGACGCGCATCTCCACATCATCTCGAGGAGAGCCCGCTGAGGAACAGCTCTAATTATATTGAGCGCAACATCGTGGACATTGAGCCAGTAATCTCTAACATCGATTCCCAAACGATGTCCGGGATATCACCGGCTGCACAACCAGAATATCATCGTAATGAACGAGCGGGAGCCAAGGCATCCTCTTCTCGGCAGCACAGCCAACTGCCCCCTAGCTCCGATGATGAACTCACGGCGATTGGACTTCTGGAGGAGCAATATAAGCCACGCCCTAGCCGCTCAAGATCATTGAAGGTCCGCACAGAAGAACCAGTTGACCATTCTATCCGACCTGAGACAGCCATGAAGGTCAGCAAACGTCGAAGAACGACGGCTGAGATGCGCGCCGCGAATGCAATCACGACGCCTGAAAAAGTACGGCAAATTTGCGACATGGGCTTCACGCCTTCGACGACTGCCGGGGCTTTGAAACGGAACAACGGTGACGTCATCCAGACAGTGGATTGGCTAGTTACTAACAATATCGGCCATGACGAGCTGGCACCACAAAGTCCACCAAGACCGAAGCCAAAACAGAGAAAAGAGGATGAGCTCCCCGCAGTTGACGCTCAGGCTGTGCAGGACATAATGCGTGGTTTAAATGAGTACCGCCGAGATGATTGCGAGATTGCGCAGAGCCCTCGATCAGCAGTGCCGGACACAGATGGTATTGCAGCCCAGACTGGGTGTACCAACACTACTGCAACAACTTCAAATCATGATTCCCCTTTGGAAACAGCTCAGAACACAAGTCCCACAAAAGTGCAAGTGGTGATACCAAAAAAGTCACCTAAAACTGCTCCCACAAAAGCAGAAGATACCATCACTGTGTCGAGTAAAAAGGCAAAGCGTCGGAAAACTACGTCCGATCAGCCCGAATCGGAATCATTCCAAGCAACAGCCAGTGTTCCGGAGGTCATTGCTGATAAGAAGAGGGGTCGAGGTCGCCCAAAGAAGACGGCTATCGCAACTGAGACCACCGATCCCGACAGAATCCCGGAGCAAGACATCAAACCAGAGCAGCCTGGCGAACCTCCAAAAGCTGTCGAGTCAAACGCGGTCACGGAGAAGGTAGAGTCAGATTCAGAAACTGCGCCTGAGAAGGCCGGATCGATGGAACCAGTGGAATCAGTTCGCTCGGAGACCACAACCCAGCTCAACCTTCCGTCGAAACCCTCTGCAGCTGGAGCGTCGGATACGCCAGAGAAACCCGCAATGTCCACGACTGCTTCGCCGATGACTAAAGGCAAAGTACCCTATCGTGTGGGCTTGAGCAAACGAGTGAGAATCGCTCCATTGCTACGAACATTGAAGAAATGAGACACTGGTTATGCAGTAAGTGCTCCATGGGGTAGCAGATTTGCAAAACCATAACGAACCTTCTGCTTCACTACCTACCTACTATTCAGCTCCACGTAACGAGACGATAAATGATACCCACTTTCTTCTCTACTCCATCTATGTTCATCATCATGTCACCAACGTTCTTCCAGTGACAGGCACAATATAGCTCAAGATGATGCTCCACTTTTGTGTAGAGCAGGTGGCCCGTGTAAAACCTGAACTTGGATATCTTTGATTATTCTGTCTGTACCGCTCTCGTTTTCACACGCCTCAACCAATAGTGGTATTGTCGATCAATATCACTAGATTCAAAGCACATGGCTGAATGCGTGCCACATAACCGTCGCATCTCAACGACGAACCCAGTTTGAGCCCATGTTTGTAGTCACCCGCCATGTTCCTTTGAATTGCTTTTATGCACGACGAATTTCCCACTCTACATTTGTGATGCTGACTTCCTCACCAGCCTTTTCGTCGTAATCGTACCATTCGCCGTCGGGCAGCTCGATGCCAGAAAACTTGGTGCCGGATTCAATCCCTGTTGCTAGGAACTCGCCCTCAGCCTTGAACTCCGTAAACTCCAGTCCTCTGCAGTCGAACTCGAGTATGTTTATCTTCTTGGGCGGATCGCTTTGCGGGTAGGATGCTGGTGCGGATTTGACATTTGCCGAATGCTCCCTCTATCAGGTGTGTTAGCAGTTTGGCAGCAGAGAAGAAGCGTGGGACAAACCAACCTTACAGTTCTTGCACTTCCATACAAAATTGGCCTCGCCTTTACTGCCGCTCTGCTCGTTCATCTCGAACCGGTTCACCGTAACAAAGTTTGGGTGTATCTCGCGACATGACGTGCATTGCACTTTGAAAGTGTAGAAGAAAGGCGCATCTTCGGTGTCGTTGGGACGGAGGTCTGTCACTCTGGGAGGAATCAGTACCAAAAATGCCATGCAAGCCTCAAAATAATCTCACCCATGCAGTTCTGCTTTCAGTGCTAGTGCGAGCACCATGTTGACTGTGAGAGCTATGGATTAAGCGTGTGATGTTGCAACATGCGGCGGCTTCGCGATCCATAGTTGATGCGCCCCGCCCCCACTACAAGTTAGGAGCCTAGTCCTTAACAGGCATGGGGCCGTTACCGTGCATTCCGACGACTTAAACTTTCTTGCGCAAGATCCTTGGGAAATAAACATTTGCTCCTAGAATTGTACGCCACTGGGGGAATAACACATTGAGTTACCAACTCGCAAATCTATTCAAAGCTCTGATCTCACACATCTGCCCTCGACGCACGGATGATCGGTGCTTGAATTCTTCAACCTGTACTACCTTACATACACCCCCTTTCAAGATACCATCCAGGGGCACTCCATATAGGACATATTGGCATTTCACAACATCTTCACTTCGCACGTCACCAGTACTTCTTTACTAGAAGCTTCCGCATTTCAGCACACTCGATTCCCACGGCACCTAGATCTCCAAAGCCCTTACCGCCTTTTGGTTACTACACACCTTCATCATGGTCAAATTTTATCCTTCCCTTACCCAAGATCATATCGACTTCATCACGCAACAACCTCTTTTCTTCGTCGCCAGTGCGCCATGGGCCGGTGAGCACATCAACGTCTCGCCCAAGGGCCACCCATCGAAGACCTTTGCTGTTCTGGGGCCTAACACAGTTGCCTACCTCGACGCTACAGGAAGTGGCTGCGAGACTATCTCACATGTGTACGAAAATGGCCGTGTCACCCTCATGTTTTCCTCGTTCGGTCCATCGCCGAAGATATTGCGACTGTTTTGCAAGGGAAGAGTAGTCGAAAAGTGGGACCAATACTTTACCCAAATACGCGCTAAGATGTCGACGGAAAATGGAGACGATGTTGACATTGCTGGCGTGAGAGCAATTATTGTACTCAAGGTACAGAAGGTTCAGACAAGCTGCGGTTTCAGAGTGCCCCAAATCGCCGACGGAAATGCTGATAGCACGGATGCTACAGGCGACGCTGTCACTTATGCAGACCACGATCACGACACACATGAAGCACATGACTCTAAGCACCGGGACACGATGGAAAACTGGGCTCGCAAGATGATGGAGAAGCAGGAACTCGGTGATTACCAAAAACAGTTCAACCATCGATCTCTGGACGGCCTTCCTGGACTGATGAGCGCACGACGCGCATACGATGAGAATATCGCTGTTGAGGACACAAAGGCGTGGTTGAGAAAAGTGAGCAGGCAGCAGGATGCCATAGCTTTGGGCGTAGGCCTAGGCATGTTGCTCATGCTCTTGTTGAGCTTTGTCGGCATACTGAGCATCAAGCCCATCTTCCTGCAACGTATTCTGAATTTCCAGCAAAGGCAAATGGGCCTACCGGAGGATCATTCATGGAAGAGCGAGCTCTGAGCTTGTGCATACGAGCTGCCATGTAGAGCCCAATGGCATAAATTTGCAATTTTGTACAGTCTTCATTAACAATACTATAAAAAAGAAAAGGACATTGTTCATGATCAAAGTTTGTTTGAACGATACATGAGGCAGGCCCATATTGCTAAGCCTCTATAGGCACGTGTTGGCGGCTTGGATCTCGTACCTATTACCTTTAGCCCCGCCAAGCGCTTGCCTTGTTGCACCTCACACTCTCCCATCTATCACAATACCACACTTCAAGCATTTTGACAAAACTAGCGCAAACCCTATATCTACCCGTTTCTATCGTCCTCTCATTTTCTCCAATCAAGATACATTTAAATATAAACCTATGCGTCTCCTGCACATCCAAGATGACGGCAGCTTCAGCCTTGTCGAGTTCACAGGACAAGATATTCCCGCCTATGCCATTCTCTCGCACACCTGGGGCCCGGAAAACCAAGAAGTTACGTATCGAGACATGGTGCGAGGGATTGGCTGAGACAAGCTGGGCTTTGACAAGATACGTGCTTGTGCTAGGCGAGCGGCAGCAGATGGCTTGGCGTATTTTTGGGTCGATACATGTTGCAGGTGAGATTTACATTCGGAACATCTAAGAAGATGGTGAGCTTAGCTAACTTTCAGTGCGCAAGTGAGTCGTCGAGTTCCTCCTAGTGTCTAGATCTTGCATACGCGTAACGGGTGGGACGTGTGTTATCGTGAGACGAGGCTAATATTATCTGCACCCTTTCTAGTCGATAAGTCAAGCAGTGCCGAGCTGACAGAGTCCATCAACTCTATGTTCCAATGGTATAAGAAGGCCGTAGTCTGTTATGCATTCCTTGAAGACCTTGTTCCCGGAGACAAGCTTGACGAGATGCTGCCACTCTGTCGTTGGTTTTCGCGAGGCTGGACGCTACAAGAGTTACTTGTGCCCAGTGAAGTCGAATTCTTCAACAAGAATTGGGAATTTATAGGCAGCAGAGCCTATTATTCCTGGCATATCCATCACTATGTTCATATTGATGAGAGCGTCCTGCTAGGTTCGCGCGATATATCCTCTTTTTGCGTGGCACAAAAAATGTCCTGGGCCGCCGGGCGTCAGACCAAGCGTTTGGAAGACATAGCATACTGTCTGCTAGGAATTTTCGACGTCAACATGCCCCTAATCTATGGTGAGGGGGAAAAGGCCTTTCGTCGCTTACAAGAGGAAATCGTGAAGCGGGATAACGACCTCACCATTCTTCTCTGGAACTACTTGCCGGGCTCGCAAGAGAGATTGATCGGGTGCTTCGCTCCCAGCCCTGCGAATTTCGCCGTCAAAAATGGAATTTCGCCTCTTTTTAGTTTGTTTCCTGAATTCTCCACTACGAACAAAGGCCTCTTTCTCAATAACTACCGAAATTTCAATAGCGACTACAGTTGTCCAGTTTATCGGCCAATCCCCTCAAACAGTCTACTGGATGCCTTTAGGATGGACCCCTAATGGAACCAAAGGAATTTACCTGCGCAAGCTAGCGCAGCGTCTCTACTGTCGGCTTAATGAAAACAATATGCAAACACTAGAACCTCCAAGCGACGAACAACGCATCCGAAATATCTATATTGTCGTCAATCCCAGTGTTGCCAAATTGCGTATATTTAGATCCTATCGCTCACGCACAGTAAGAGTCCCGCCACTCGAAAACATCGAAGTCGAGATGGCTTTACCAACGGCGTATTGGGACCACACTGATAATCTGTTCCTGAACACGGATGCCGATATCTCGGGCATGGCTCACGTCGTCTTCGCTTTGCATCTTCAAGTCCTTGTAGAGACCGAGTCTGTCCCAGTCACATTATTTTGCTACTGGGATCCAGAATCTGCTGAATACAATTTGGGTGTCATTGAGGACGGTGGTCCATTTTCCCAAACTCATCTCATTTACGCAGACAGATACAAAGAGCTGGGGGTTCCATGGGATATCATCGGATATCACGAATCGAAGCCATGGCCATTAAACGACCATGTTACTGTTCAGGTGAAAGGAAGACTAGTGAGGTTACGATTCAGTTTAGAGACGATATTCATAGATACGATGTGGGGGGACACTCAAACTTATGATCTTACTGTCTCGACGACACGCTTGTAGGAGACTGCAGGTAAATACGCCTAGCTCAAGAGCCTTAGATATTTTCTGATCTGCCAATAACAATGTACTAGTTTGGAGCTGCATGCATGTTGCTGAGAACATATCCTTCGAATGAGGTAATAGAGAGTAGCGTTAACTAGTCCACAAAGGAAGCAGTAACAGACACAAGCGTATGATGACCTCATGGGCGCTAAAACCTCACCGCCCGGCAGTATCTGTGCCGCGGTCGTGGCAGGTCCAACTTTCATGAGTACAACACGTACGTGACAGCCGCGCCAGTTCCCATCAAACTGTGTGGTTAATCATTGGACCCCACCGCTATCATGGAGGAATATAAGGCCAAGTATGCCATCCACGAGGCTTGTCGAGAAGGCCAAGGTCCGTCCAACCACTTCCCTCCCCGCACGAGTGATCCTCTGACCACTACCAGCCTCCCGCGTCGACTCTCTGCTTGCTGCCAATCCAAAGCTCGCAAACCTCCGCGACCCCGATGATCGTCTTCCAATACACTGGGCCGTATCTTATAACCATCTTCCGATCGTGCAATCGCTCGTACAGACAAAGTCGTTTGATCCCGACGCCACAGATGGCTCGGGCTGGACCCCGCTGATGATGGCGTGCTCACGCAAGGACTCTGAGCAAATCGTAGACTTGCTGCTCTCCAAGGATGCCGACGTAAACGCGAAGAACAACAATGGCCAGACGGCTCTGCACTTTTGCGCCTCAAAAATCAATCTCGATATCGCTCGTACGTTGCTGGCGCAAAAACCACCGGCGTCGGCGCGAGTCAAGGACAAGAAGGGACAGCTACCACTGCATCGCGCAGCCGCAGTTGGCAGCGTGCCTATGATGAAAGCGTTGATAGATGCGAAGAGCCCGTTGAACGCAACAGACATGGACGGCATGACGGCGCTCCATCATGCCATAAGTGAGGGGCATGGCGATGCAGCATTGCTACTCTTGACTCTAGGCGCCGAATTCGACAAGAAGGACAATGATGGCCATGTACCGTTGGACTTGGCACCAGACGGAAAGACGAGAAGTTATATTCTGCAGGCGGCAGAAAGGGAGGGTATAGATCTTGTGTAGTGGAAGGGGACATCGTCAGGCGGATATACGGAAGCATTTCGTTTACGGAGTTTACACGATACCCAGGGTCACGGTAATGGCGCATTTTGAAGCTTGTGTTTAAATTGTGGCTGTGAATCTTCGGGTGCAAATTGCATTGCCTTTGCTTTACATAGTGCTGCAGAGCGTTGGAAGAAGGCTTCGTAGCAAGCCAACTTCGCTCCTTCGCTCTCCCCCACATGTTCTCCATCTCGGTCCTAATATTGTGCCATCTTTTCCGTGACTGCATTAGCTGCCGCCGGAGTTTCCATAGGTAGCTATGACATCAACCACGGTTTAGCGCACGTTTACAGCCATCAGTCTGCGTCGAATGCTCCGACCATTGAGCGTTTTGACGACTTGGTGCTGTTTCGGGTGAACCATGGTTAAGCGCACAGCAAACCACCAAATAACATTTGTATTGTCGAAGCAGATTGGCGCTATGCTGCTGTTTGTTCTTGTGACTGGTGTCCGTTGTTATGAGAATTGAACCGCCATCATGGTACCCATTGTTATCCATCACGGTCTTCACTGAGCTAGAATATAGCATGTGTAGGAGTGGACATTTTTGTGAGACAAAGTCTCGCTCTATCCACGGTTTCAGAGCATATGCAAAAAATATCGAAATCTCAACTCCTTCTATCAAGATATATATTGCGGTCCCCCAGTTGGCTATTCAGTCTTGTGCTTTGATTTCTTCAAGTATATCCTCCTCCCAGTATACCCAAGTGGCCTTCAAGTATACCTTCAAAGTACATCACAACAAAGACATACTTCCCCTTCAAATCTTCAACATGATCACCACTACCGACTCTTCACTTGATGTCAAGTTCTTGCTATCCCCTCGGATTCCCCTTGAGCTTGTTCTGGAAACAGTACAATACCTACCTTTCCACAACGGCGCGCTCGTATCCGCTCTCCGCAATGCGCATCCACGGCTTCACGCACTCGTCAGCACTTATGAGCGATCACTTACACGGCATTTCATGCAAAAAGAGCTTCGACATGCCGCAACAGATTTTCCATGCGGGAGCGACCCCAATATCGAGTGGCTGGCCAATTGCGTTCAAAATTACGACATTATAGACAACATCATGGATTGTTTCTGCTCCAAATACATTTCCTGTGCTGTCTTTCAGCATAACGTTTCTCTGGCAAATACAGGGCTATTACTTTTATACCGTATATCATCCCTTGGTTAGTCTTCCTCCTTAGACAATTCGTTATGCATTACTAATCAAGGAGATAGAAATGCATACAGAGAAGCTCTCTTACATCAAGTCCCTAGAAAGAGATCCGCTGATTGCTGTATACCTTGTTCTGCACCATGCGACGCGATTCGTGCGAGAACACGTCTCCGGATGGATCAAAAAGCTCACGGATGGGGCTTTTATGGACGCGAACCAACTCGAGTTACGCAACGAGTTGGAGTTTTGCTTTGCCGAAGCAGCTTTGAGTGTTGGGCTTGGATTCATCTCAGATGCGTTGCTGTATCATGATATATCGGATTGGGAGACAACTTTGCTGAATGTATATCATGAGCATGGGACGCATGATTGGGATTGGTCGAGTGAGGAAGCCGGAAAGGGAGATTTCGGGCCGCCTAGAACGCAGGGGCCGCAAAGGGACAAATCGGAGAAGGGAAGGAGTTTGTTTATGACCTTTTTGGAGCGCATGGCTGAACTTACGCAGTACAGTTTGAGTGATGTGAGGGCACGGGTAGAGCTGGATCTTGAAAGTGCTGCTCATTCGCTGGCGTATTTGACTTTGGGCGGCAAGGAACGATTGTTACAAGGTAAAGATTTGGAGGTTGCTGACGAGTAAAAAGGGGATTGATGGTGCCAGGAGTATCAGAATTCGGCTTCAATAAGCCTACATACACGTTTGTTTCTACATGATGAGCCTAAGAAATATCTGCATAAACGTCCGTTCTCCGTGTCATGGGTACATCCTTTCTGAGGTTCTCTACATACTCAAGATCCAGCTCCGCAACCGCGATCTCGCCTTCGTCTTCCCACTGCCCATCCTTGCCTTCGTCGCCCCCAAGCTGAGCGACAATTCTTCCCCAAGGGTCCACGATCATGCTATGCCCATAACTTCGCCTCTTGCCCTCGTCATCATGCACACCCACCTGCGCAGCAGCAATAACATAACTCTGTGTTTCAATTGCACGAGCGCGCAATAAGATCTCCCAGTGCCCCGCTTTACCGGTGGGAGTAGTAAAAGCTGCAGGATACAACAGCACCTGAGCACCCCGCCTCCTCAGCGCAAGCCCAGGTTCAGGAAATCGCAGATCGAAGCATATCTGCATGCCTATTCTGCCAACGGGGCTATCAAAAGGATCGCCCAGGTGGAGGCCACGTTCGACGCCGTCCGACTCCTTCATTTGCGGGCCATCCTTGACGTCCATGTCGAACAAGTGCAATTTCTGGTAGCGATGCGCAATTTCTCCCTCGGGAGTGATCCAGATTAGCGTGTTTTTCACTTTCTGTGCGTCAGATGTGGGCTCATGGATGCCGACGGAAATGGCGAGGTTGTATTGCTTGGCCGAGGCTTGCAGGCCGAGTACGAATTCAGAGCTTGTGACGGGCTTGCAAAGTCTGAGGCCTCCAGAAGTGGTGATGTAGTCTGCCGCCTGGAGAGAAGGAGGGTTAGTCATGTGACCGGGGTGAGTGCGATGCAGGCGGATTGACTTCTGGCAGGAAGAGGGCTTTTGCGCCTGCCTCGTGGGCTTTGCGGCAGAGAGATTGGGCTTGGGTTAGATTTGAGGCCATGGACGCTGTGGAGCGCATTTGCCCGACTGCCTAGAGAAGTATGTGTCAGTACTTTTGTGAATGAACCACTGCGGTGGAAAACGTGGCAATCAACGACGACATACTGCACGAGTCATTTTGAGAGACCTGGACATGGATTTATCAGGAATTGTATGCTAAAAAGAGGCGAAGTTGGTCTATAAAAGAGCGCGGGCAAAAGCAAAAGAATTGTCTTGGCGTCGTCAGAGACATTAGAGATAGTGCAGACCTAAGTACTATACATCACGTGATGAGTTCCCAACATCTCGTCATTAAAGAGAAATTCTAGACTCTTCTCATAGCTTTTTGAACGAAAAAACTAAGTGAGAGTTATAGTATAGTCGTTCTTCTTTGAAGCTGCATGCGGCTTGTGGTGAATAGTCACGTGGTGCCAGGTTGTTCCAGCTCCCTTCAGCCTGATTACCCTCAACATACAAACTCTTGCCTACGCAGTCTCTGAAAAGCACAGTGCCCCGTCCATTTCAATCGTCTCATGTTTTTCCATCACTGTATCAAATTCCCAATCCCGACGTGGATATTCCCCTCTCAATGCGGTTCCTACACCTAAATGATGACCACGAATTCAGCCTCGTTGAACGTGAAGGCGAAGATATCCCACGCTACGCAATTCTCTCGCACACTTGGGAAGAATCCGGCGACGAGTACACCTTTCAAGACGTGGTGGATAGTAAGGGCAAAGACAAGCCCGGGTACTGGAAGGTTCGCTTCTGCATGGAACAAGCTGCAAGAGACGGCCTTAGGTTTTCTTGGATTGATACTTGCTGTATAGACAAATCCAACACAAGGGAACTACAGGATGCGATCAACTCGATGTTTCACTGGTATCAGAACGCAGAAAAATGCTACGTTTACCTATCCGACGTTTCATGCATTTCACTCGAATGGAAATCAGCCTTGAAAAACAGTAGATGGTTTACACGAGGCTGGACTCTACAAGAATTGATTGCACCACCATATGTTGATTTCTTCTCTCGCGAGGGAGTATATCTTTACAGCAAGACCTCGATGACACGAACTCTCGAGGAGATAACAGATGTGCCTAGAGACGCCCTGCAAGGAAAACCGCTATCTCAATTTAGTGTAGCCGAGCGGTTTAAATGGGCATCGCGACGCAAAACTACATGCGAAGAAGACGAGGCATATTCCCTGCTTGGAATTTTGGATGTTTCCATACCTATCAATTATGGAGAAGGACGGCATTCCGCAATGGCAAGGCTCAGAATGGCACTTCAAGCCTGCTCGAAAGTTCACACTCCGTCACTGAGTGACCAGAAAAATCCGGCGTGGATCGACTCATTGCGGTATGATAGAATGGATTTAGGCCAACAGACTGTCGAAAATGCACATCCCGAGACGTGTGAATGGCTTGTTTACACGCCCGAGTACCGTGAATGGCTGAGTGAAACTGGACCCAATGAAAAAGGATGGATATTACACATCAAGGGCGGGCCAGGAGCGGGTAAATCCACTCTGATGAAATTCGCTTTCAATCACGCCCAAAAAACGGCCAAGGGTGTAATGTCAATTTCTTTCTTTTTTAAATCGCGAGGTGATTATCTCGAAAGATCAATTATTGGAGCGTATAGATCACTGTTAGTGCAACTGCTTGAACAGAATCCCGCTCTCCAGGACTCCTTAGATAGACTCGACATCTCAAAGCCGAACGGCGAGGAAAGCAACCAATGGACGACCAAAGCACTTGAGATGCTACTAAAGCAGATCGTACGGACGTGCAGTCCAATAATTTGTTTCATCGACGCGGTAGACGAGTGCCCAATGGACCAGACAAGAGATATGATAAGATTCTTTGAGGATGTCCACGCTGTCGCTGAGTCTTCTGGAACTAGATTCCATGTTTGCTTTTCAAGCAGAGATACCTCCAATATCACTATCAGTGATGGGTTTGATTTTGTGATAGAGGGCCAACAAGAACATGCTCGGGCCATCGTGAATTACATGGAAAGTAGGTTGTTGAAGATTGGGGGAGAAAAACACGCGAAACAAATACGAAACGAACTGCAACAAAGATCACCAAGAAACTTCGTATGGGCCATCCTGGCCGTAAGAATGGTGAATGAGGCCCTTGATGACGGCGGGGTCAATAGACTCCAAGGGAGATTGATGAACATTCCAAAAGATCTGCCTGGTCTATTTCACGACATTATGCAGCGTGTTGTCTCTAAACCCAACGGAACGCTTTGTATGTTGTGGGTGCTCTTCGCCAATCATCCATTAAGTCCTGAACAGTTGTATTTCGCCTTCGCCAATTCGGTGACAACATCGATGTGGGATCCAGAAGAAATTTCAATGAGGGAAATCGAGACTTTCATATCCGATCTCTCTGAAGGTCTGTTGAAAATTACAAATGGCAAGTCTCGAGAGGTTCAATTCATCCACGAATCGGTGTGGCAACTTCTCATCGGAGAACACGGTCTCAGAATTTCTGGGTCTAGTTCCGAAAATAATTTTCAAGGCCAAAGTCATGAAGTTTTGAAGGGCTGCTGCCTGCTACAAATAAATATGAGCGTTGTTACTGCAGTACAAATGCATGGAGACTTGCTAGGAGGCTCAGCTGTGCAAACCGCAGAAACCCGTAAAAGAGTCCGTAACAAATTTCCCTTTCTGGAATATGCGGTTACCAACCTACTTTTCCATGCCAATACGGCTGCGTCAGGCAGTGTACACCAACGATACTTCCTTAGATACTTCCCACTTGCCGCGTGGGTGTGGCTACACAATCTATTTGAAGATTCCGAGATACGGAGATATTCAGAAAATGTAAGCCTTCTGTACTTACTAGCGGTGTACAATATGCCAGATCTTATCAGAGCTTATCCAAATTCTCCCTCGGGTCTGGAGATTGAAGATGAGCGCTACGGGTGTCCCGTGTTCGCCTCCATGGCGACCGGAAGCAAACAGGCAGTAGAAGCATTTCTCAAAGATGACGCCTACGAATACTCCAAAGAATTCATCCAAACAGCAATTGGGCCTCATTTCGAGTTTTCGAGAGATAGGACTATACTTTCGTATGCAGCTGAATTTGGGTTTGAGGGCATAGTCTCATTGCTTCTCAAGAATGAAGCCGTCGATGTCAACGCAGCAGACCAGTTTGGACGGACACCATTAATGTTCGCAGCACAGAAAGGACATGGAGCTATAGTAAAGATATTGCTTGATACTGGCAGAGTCAATGTTACGTCTAAAGATCACGACGGAGAAACGACACTAACGTTGGCCGCACAGAGCGGACATGAGTCAGTGGTGAAGATGCTAGTTGACACGCACAAGTTTGATACTGACATTCAGTTGATGTACAAGAATGGAAAGATTCCACTCAAATACAGAGAGGAGATGATACCACTGCTCTCGAAACAAAACATCGAAATCGACTTCGGCAGGGTCAAAATCGAAACTGATGAATCCATCTTTCAGAGCGCTGTCCAACCCAAAACACCGGTTACGGGCCAAGCTGCAGGAGCGCCCGATTCAGGATATATATCTGCATCAATGAGGAAACCAGAGGTTGGCCGCAAAGACCCCCGCCTACTATATCCCAACAGCGACCTAAATGATAGCTCATGGCATCTTCAAGGAAATCAAGTTGACTTTCGCACACCATATTTTGGCTACGATCTAAACGATAGTTTATGGCATCACGAAATGAATCAAGTAGGTCTGGATCTGGAAGATACTGGTACAATTTACTCGAATGTATCTGATTCGTCAGTTTCGGAAAAGTACATCTGTATTACTCGAACAGCAGATGACCTATACAACCAGCTATTTCCTGAAATACCTGATGTTGATGATGTCCAGAGAATCGTCAAGGTGCTCCCTGAATTGCTTCGCAATTTTGCTCTGGAATTAGGGCATATCTCGGATGCTCACATATATCGACATGTTATGGTTTTCGTCCACAAACATCGAAGGTCGGTCCTCTCAGAATCAAAGCTTGAGTTTATGTTATCTCGATGACACTGACGTATATTGCTTTTTAGACGTATTGCTGAAGAGTTCTCGAACATCTCATCTGACCGTAGCAACCTAAGCTGTGCTAGAAATGTCAATGCTATGTCATTGCACGAAAAAGTGGGGCTCTGGAATAGACAAGAAGATGAGTTGGAGAATGGAGAACTGAAGGACAAGTTTTTAATAGCAGAAACATCCTTGGAAAGTCAGCTAAACCGTAAATTTCTTCAAGGGTCTGCCAACACTCCAAAAATCAAGGATCTGGATAATGAGTCGGAAGAAGTTGAAGAGAACGATCGCATTCCTGAAGCACCGAGCTACAGCGATTTTATTACGAAAACTCCAGGATACAAGATTCTCCTTGCAAGGCTACAAAGGGAGTTGATCCTCGCTCCATCAGAACCAGATTACATGGTGGCGATTAGGCATAAAATCCTTGATCTTCTCCCTGGACGTAACGAGGTTAGCAAAAGGACACCTACAGAAGCTCATACCTTACGCTTCGCGATGAACTGGAATCCTCTCGAATTCTTCAAAGAACAAATGTATCGAGAGAAACCTGAAGAGGTTGTCGCGAAAGTCATTACCTTGACAGGGTCTGCTCAAAACGCTCAAGCGCTGACTTGTGCCGAATATCTTTCTCAGACCTGGCCATTGACCGGAGAAGACATAGTTGATCTATTGAAGAATGTTCTCTGCAGTGGGCCTGACCACCGGCATGAATGTAAGATTTCGCAGTTTGGGTAGCATTGATCATGATGCTAACAATCCCTCAACAGGCAAGCTGCTCAACGGCACCAAGCTCATCGCATGGATTCAGGATTCCAGATTCTACGTTGAAGCGTCTGGAACGGCCGGCTCAATTGCTGAAGTTGGAGAGCAATTTGCATGGCTCGGTGCTGCTCTCCGCTCATCTCCGTATGAATCTGGGGTCGCTTATTGCACACCCTATGTTTTGAGGGGTGATGATCTACGCCTAACATCTGGAGAGTGGCTCTATTGTCCTTTGTCCTGTGAGATCGACTATGCTTTTGAAGATGACAAAGAGCAAACAGAGACCGTAAATGGACAATGTTGGCAACGCCTGTTCAGAAACCCGGTTGTTGTCAGTGGTTATCCAATTCCGAGGAGGTCTCAGCGCAACACAGGCCTAGAGATGTCAATTTCGCTCATGGTGGGATTATGCCAAGCACGGAGCATTACTATCTTTGATGGGAAACTATTCATCAAAGGGTTTTGTACCATGCTGGTGCCCACGTATCATGTGGAAGATGTTGTGACCTGGCATATGCTTGCTAATGAGGATGGAAATCATATATCATACGCAGATCCTCGGATTTGTACCATCCCCGGAGTCCATTCGGATAAACTTGGCATTTTCGACATGGAAAAATCTCATCACATCATTGGCTGGTGTCCGTATGCAAAGAGTTATGCCGGTAAGGATCACTCTCTTGAAATGAATGTTTTTGTGCTCGCTAACAAAACACTTTCCAGGAGCTCCGGAAGCTAATTATGATATTGGATGGTCGGGACTCGATGTACCATATGATGGTGATTGTCTTTCGAGCAAGACCATAATAAGCAAAAAACCTGTCACTAGTCCCGAAAGCTTCGCTCTTGGTCGCAAGGACATTCCAGTCCGTAATCTAGGAGATCAGTACCTCAAATTACTTAGATGGATCTCCAGGAAGTTCGTCGTGTTGTTCGATGTCGAAGATGGTCGGGCTTGGATGTTTGATGGTGCAAGCTCCTTGTTACATCTGGTCCGAGCATCTTTGAGGTTTAGCCAGCTGGATGACTTCTCGGATCAGTTCCTCTTCAAATCAGAGAATATGGAAGAAGCGTACACAACGAAAAAGGGCAAAGCGGCTGCAATCTGGGTTCTAAAAAGTGAAAATAACAAAAGGATCCCATTGTACGAGCCAACGGAGTGTCTCAAGGACAGAATCGAGGACATCTTGAACATCTTAGAACAAATTGCTAGTTACCAGGACCGCGCAGACAGCGATAACATACCCCGTCAGCAACTTGAAGGCTTTGACTTCAATGCTGTAGCGATGGTTGAGGAACGTATCAAACCTCGCATCACTGAGCTCCCTGCAGGAGGTAGAGGGTGGATTGATTTCACTAAGGCCATTCATGCCATGAATCTTTTTGGCAGAGGTTTCGGTGAACTGATCAGACCTGTGGAGAACAAGGCGATCTGCTCATTTTGGGACAAGGTCCCGATAGGAGAGAATCACTTGGCTGTCAGTGTCTCTGATATTATGGAAATTCAAAAGAGAGAAGGAAGCACCAAAGGCCGTCTTTTGAGACTGGTCGACGACATTTACTGGCACAAACCTGGCCATATCTTCGAAACATGTCTGTGTGCAAGCGAGAATACAGAAAGGCATTCCAACCGAGTTCAGATGCTTATTCCTCGGAACCTTCTTGGGATCAGCGACCTGGCTATTCAAAACCCTGGCTCACTTGAACCTGATGGTGCTGTGATCTTTTGCTATAATTCTCAGAGTTTCGATAACTCTAGTAATATCAGAAAGTCTCAATCTCCATTGGCATACCAGAGGCCTAATATGACTTGCTACGATAGCGGATTAGGGTCTAGTTTGGACTCATCATCCGCGACGCCAGCCAGTAGCCAGTTCGGAATTGTGCCAGATACGTCGGCCATTAGAAACGGAAAGCGATCATCCAGTAGCCCTATGGCAGTAAGTGGTTCAATGCAAAGCAGAGATGACTTTTTAACAGCATCTAGGGGCGTACACAGGGCGAGAGAACGACAGCTGCGGGAGATACGGAGGACAAGTTTGATAGTGAGAAGTCACCGACTTTGACGCACAACGACCCATGTAAGAGGACGAAGATACATTTGTCACCTAAACAACGAGATAAAGCGATGAGACATACAAAGAGAAACCATCGGTTCACAATCGGATGGATATCTCCTCTTCCTCTCGAAAAGAAGGCTGCGAGGCTTGTAATGGACGAAGAGTATCCTCAAGACGAAGTCCAATATGGTGATGTCTATTATTTAGGTGGTCGCATCGGAAAGCACGACGTTGTTATTGGAGTTCCGAAGAATATGGGACTTAGCAGCGCTGCAGTTCTTGCCGCTAAGATGCGGGCGGGGTTCCCCAATATCAAATACTTTCTCGTGGTCGGCATTGCTGGTGGTGTGCCCCAATATGGATCCGCTGGTGCAGTTTCCCAGATTGTGCTGGGAGACGTGGTCGTCAGCTATCCACGAGGTAAGCATGGAGGGGTTATCCAGTATGATAAAGGTGCATGGAAAGAATCCGGGCGGCTCGACTTTCGTGGACATATCAACGGCGTTCATGGCGACTTGATGGCGGCGATCAACAATTTCCGTGCGAAAGGTTGCTCCCATAACACTACTCAAATCTTGCAGCAAATGCGTTTGAAGCTTGATGAGAGGGAAAAGAACGAATACGACGATCCAGGGGCCACGTGTGATAATCTCTACGACGACACATATGAACATCAAGGCACTCGGTCTGACGACTGCAAGGACCGTTGTGACAAGACGTATATTATTTCTCGCACTGCCCGGGGTAGGACAGCTTTCCGATTGCCTGACACACCTTTTGTGCATTTTGGTACCATTGCATCAAGCAACCAACTCCAGATATCCGTTGTGGAGCGAAGAAGATTGCAGCAAGACCACGAAGTGCTCTGCTTCGAGATGGAAGCAGCAGGGGTTATGGAAGAATATCCATGCATGGTAATCCGCGGGATCTGTGACTATGCAGACTCCCATAAGAACAAGGGCTGGCAAAATTACGCGGCCGCTACGGCAGCCGCGTATGCGAAAGATCTGCTGGCTGAGATTCCTCCAATATATTGCGCCGATTCTTCTGAACAGACTTTCTAACCGCCAAAGCCTTATTTGCATTTTTTGTGTACTTCAGTATAACGGTATCTGGAAATGGGACGTAGTCACGGAAGCAAATGTCATCTCGTTGTTGTATTGGCGTTTTGTTAGGCGCGGAAAGCAGTAAGCTGAGATGGAAGCTGTGTAGACAATGAGAGTAAGAGCAAAGTGGAGCCTGCAAGCATGCAGACATACAATGAGGCCTTGTGCACCAACACAGCTGGCATGCAATGAACAGATGCATAGTGAATTAACATTGCTGCTGTAGAGCGAATTCAATTGCGCGTAAAAGCAGATAGAGACGGCTAGTACTGCGTCAGCGCCGCGTTGCGGAAGGCGGGCCAATCGGCGTCTGATTGGCCGCCGGTGCTGCAGCATGACGACCCGTCCGTAACTGCTAACGACACGAATCACGACTCGGACGCTTTGCTCCGTGTACACGAGGACCCGAGTGGATTCAGGATCAAGGACTCTCGCCCATATTGCCTCGGAACACCAGAACAGCCCATGTCTTAGCTATCGCTGGCCTGCGACTCCCCGCCACACCTGGGCTTTCCGCGTACCACCATCATCCGACCAGCCTGGCCTCTTTGCGCAATTGAGCGATGCGCACCCACGGGCAACCGACACATGCACGGTGAAGGCTAGCGAAGCTTCCTAGACAACAAGCGCTTCCAACACACGTTCGGAAAAAGAAGAAACAGGCAACATGAGCGGGAAAGGCTGGTGGAACAATGCTCTATCCGGCCTCGAGTCGCGACTCGACACCATTCTGGCTGAAGATGGCTCCACGGGTGCAAAGCCAGCGGCGGCAGACGCTGCAGCAAAGTCTGACAGTACGGACAAGGCGGCGGTGGGGACAGACAAGAAGCTGGCGGTCGAACCTGGTGGGTAGCCCGAGAAGTGCGTGGTAGCAAGCTGGGTGGATACTGACGGCGCAGAAGCATCGCGGAACCAGTCACGAAGTAGGCCAAATTCCCGGTTACAGGATCGTCTGGCAAAAGCTGTGAACAAAGGAAGCGAACGGGCCGAGTCACGAGCCTCATCGGATCTTGGGTCACGGCCAGAAAGCCCAGCGTTGCGCACTCCAGCCATAGCCGCGGATACATCCAGGACAAGCATAGACTCCAAGGCGTCTGAGCCGACTATAGAAGCCACGCCGGCAAAGCAAGATGCAGGCTCCATGGCGGAAGAGACAAAGGTTGATAACTCCCAACAACCTGGAAACGCTGCTGCACCTGCGAAGTTTCCCGTAGAGACGATTATGTCGCCAGTCACACCGGTGATAGCGGAACAACCCGCTTCAACGCCCGTTCCCACAATGTCAATGCCATCCATACCGGCCATCGTCACTCCGCAGACGTCCTCTCCTCGCCAGTCCATCGACAGCATCCCATCACGGCCTTCAATCGACGCCCTTGTCCCGACGCCACCTACCGAGTCCAGAGATCCTGAAGAGGTGCAGGCCGAGCTGTCTTTGCTGCAAAAGACGTACGAGGACACGGTTCGCGACAACCGCGAGGAGCTCAATTCGCACCTCGAACGAATTGATGCATTGCAGTCAAAGCTGATGTATCTTTCGGAGCAGCTTGCTGCATCTGCGAAGGCTGCTTCTTCAGATGCCCAGGCGATACCAACGGACAAGAAGTTGGCAGAGAAAGACGCACAGATTGCTGCGCTCATGGAAGAGGGTCAAAAGCTCTCCAAGACGGAGATGAAGCACATGACTACCATCAAAAAATTACGCGCAAAGGTCCAAGAGCAGGACAAGGAGATAACTATGCTCAAACAACGTTTAGCAAAAGCTGAGAAGAGCATCACAGAGCAATCGGAGAGAGCACGGCGCGCGGAAGCTGCTGAGAAGTCTTCGCAGGAAAAGCTGAAGATTGTAGGCAAAATTGAAAAAGATATTGAGACCATTAGAGCAGAACGTGAAGAAGCAGGAATGACAATATCTGAACTTCGAAAGCAACTGAACGAGGCACTGTCACGCGCTGAGGATGCTGAAAAGAGAGTGCAATCCGGTGCTCTGGAAGCGGAAAAGAGGGCTACCGCATCGCTGCAGGAGGATATTGAAAACCTGCGGATAGAGAAGAAGCTCGCAGAAGATCGTGCCAAGAAGGAACTCCAGGCAGCCAGGGATGAGACCAAGAACCAACAGGAAAAGGCAAAGGTTGCTGAGCTCGAACTGCGTGGCGAGATTGCAGTAAGTCCGATTGACGGTGGTATGCAGATGCACACTAACATAGCGTTCAGAACCTCGAATCTAAGCTAGAACTACTCCGTAGCCGGACTGAAGAGGCTTCTTCATCTGCGACGGGTGACTCTCAGGCGAAGCTTCTCCGACAGATCGAAACCCTCCAGACACAGTACTCACTTGCTTCTGAGAACTGGCAAGGAATCGAGACGACATTGACATCACGTGTTGCAGCCCTCGAGAAGGATCGTGATGAGACGGCGAAGCGTGAGTCTGAGGCCAGACGTAAAGCGAGAGAAGCCAACTCAAAAGCACGTCGACTGGAAGACGAACTTGAGGGTATCAATGAGCGCGCCCACACTCTTGAGAACGATCTAAATGAGCAGCGTACTGCAGCTCAAAAGTTACAGGCCAAGCTTGCGCAAGCAGAGACTGCCGCGCAAGACGCCCGAGCTGACTTGGACAAGGAGAAGAAGATATGGGAAGCCGAGCTTCAACAAAGGCTCGAAGAGGAAAAGAGCAAATGGAAAGTAGAGTCACAGACGCCATCTTTAGCTGGTGACGGTCTCTATCTGCGAACAGATTCGCCTTCGATAGCGCAGCGAAGACATTCGCCCGATCCATCCAGTATACACAACCGAAGAACCAACCCACGAACCACATCCAGTGGCATGGATTCGCCTTTGTCACCAATAGATCGCATGTTCGACGACACCTTACGCCGACCATCAAGCTCACGACAGGCCAAATCCACCTCAAAAGTGCGGACTCCTGAAATTGGCACGCCTCAAAGGCAAGACTCGATACCCTACAGCATGGCCAGTCTCAATGGCCTAACAGCACCGCCACCACTTGAAACACCTTCAATACATACACTTGATCCTGACAATACAGACGCATTTGACACCGTGTCCTCGCCTCACCGCACTATCGCTGATATGCTCAGCGTGTCCACCATGGGCGCTGGTCCGTCCGTCCAACTCGTCGAGCGTATGAGTGCCGCCGTCCGCCGTCTAGAATCAGAGAAGGCAACACATAAGGAAGAAGTTGGTCGTCTTACTGCCCAGCGCGACGAGGCGCGAAATGAAGTGGTTAAGCTCATGCGTGAGGTTGATGAAGCAAAAAAGCAGGGGGAGAAGGTTGGAGACCTTGAGAAAAGGCTGGCCGATATGGAAAACAGAGAGATGACAGCACTGGAGATGCTGGGCGAGAAGACAGAAAGGGTAGAGGAGCTCGAGGGCGATGTGAGGGAGTTGAAGAGGATGTACCGTGAACTGGTTGATACGATGAAGTAGTGTAATGACAACTTTCCGGAAGCTCTTTCTTTTGCGTTTGAGTGTAGTCAAACGTGCTTCGCATGAGTGGGTGCTCCGTTGTGTCCTGTGGCAAGATGAGGTATCCAGCTGGCGTCGGCCTACATCTAGATTATTGGTGAGGAGATGAGTGGTGCCAGAGTGCAATCACTGAGGTAGAATGGGAGAAAAGAAAACCCTCTCAAGCGATCTAATACGTCTCCGCCTTATATCACCGCGTCAAATTACATGCCGCCCGCTACGGTACCACATTACTACACCACAATTTACAGTAAATTCATACATATCATGCTCCAAACAGTCTTCCTACATATTAGGCTCAAAACTAATCGTCTCCCCAACAAAACGGCCTGCCCAATATCTATCTGAACCATGACCGCCTTCCCCCATTCTTACACAACCATGTTTCTGCCCACAATTCTCATATATCAAGAACCCTCATCATGCAACCACCTTCCCTTCTCCTTTCTGGGCTACCTTGGACCCAGCACCACCTGCTCCTCCATCTGCACCCTCTTCCTCCATATCAGCAGGAAAGTGACAGCTTACTATTCGAAAGCTTCCCACCAGCCAAACATGCCAGTGTAACCAGAACAGTCTTGCGGCTACGTATTCTAGTCAGATAGGAGTCTTTGTGGATTTTGGACTGGTTTTGGTTTTGTGCGGGAAGTGGAGCAGAAGCGGGGATTGAGATTAGCGGATGTGGGAGCATTGAAGATGGAGAAGTTGGCGATGTTGTTTGTTGGATTAAGCTGGTAGACTCTTTATTGCGAAAACATAACAGGTATCATCACATCGAAGGGAAACAAAAACTGGCTGAATCATTGCTAGTGCTGTAACTGAGCCGCTCAGATCCACTCACACTCTAAGCATCCTAATCATCAATCTATCGTCAAACTAGAACATGACTTTAAAATCCCCATACCATACCTCAGTCCAACATCTCGGTCCCTAAATATCATCTCAATCATCCCAGCAGCTCAGTCTTCTCGACAGACTAGTCCAGACCAGGCAAACGACCACCTGCTCAAGCAGTCCTCAGATCGAAGAGGCATTGACTTCCATCACGTGATACCCCAAGCTTGGCCAAATAACCCACTACAGACGTTCCTGGTGTCCTAGCATAGACTAAATCTTGTACATGCAGGTACAGCGCAGCTCACCAGGATCTGTTGGCTGGGTTTGCTTTTCTTTTTTTTTTACTTGCTTGCTTGCCAAGGTTGCGCTATTGAGCTTAGCGGCTGGGCTTGCTGCTGTGTGTATGTTCTAACTGCGCTTTCTCTAAAGGCGGGTGGTGGTGTAATGTAGATAGCGCCTGGACGATTATGAAGAGGAGTTTATTTATTTATATGAAGCAGATAGGGAAGAGTTGATAAGGTTGTATTCTGCCCAAGCTGCTGATGTTACGGGAAAAAAAAAGCTGAATGCCCAGTGGTTTCATTGTTCTATATTCAATACGAAGACAAGTTGTTACATAAATCACGACACGCGGTTCGACCCTAGAAGATTCACACAAAAGCACTTCACCCCTCCCTTCAGACTTCATCTTACACAAGATATCTCATTTTCTATATGACGATACAGACTTGTGTGCTAGCTGGCTTATCTAACAGTGATAACGCAGAAAAGAACTCTCTACTTGATCGAGCGATGTATTCGACAGAGAAAGCGCAGTAAAAAAAAAAAGAGGACAATATGCTCATGTTTCCCGCCTCAATGAAAAAGAAAAAAAAAAGAGGAATCATCATGAACTGATGCATACGGTTGAGTAGGAAAAGATAGGTTTGGCGGTATTCTTGTGCTCACATAACACAACAGAACAATATCCAAAGACTCATATCCCCAGATAATACTTGCCCCTTTCATACGCATAAAAGCTGACTGCCACCATAGGCACAACCTTGACATATCCTATTGTCAAGCCGACAAAAAAGCCCTTGTAACCTCTCTCGAGGTATATCCTCCGCGCGACTTCGGGTATGCTAAGTCTGTGGCCGTCGCCGACGACGCCACCGACTTGCATGCGCCGGCGTATGACTTCGAGCGGATACGAGACGGTTTGCGAGACGAAGCCTGCTATACCGCCGGTGGTGAGCTCGGCCCAGTAGCGCAGCTGAGCCGGCTTGTGCGAGGAGGTACTTGTTTCTTCGCGCGAGGTATTTGGCAGTGTTGTGTAAGGGGCGAGAGCAGGTAGGCGCATAAAGTCGGACATGAGATCGTGGGCTAGGAACGACGCACCGGCATACGGTATCATGCCGAGGAGAGTGGGCGTGAAGCCGCGGAAGAAGTTTGGGAGGCCAGAGCGTGGGGTAACGGTATCGACTACTTGTGTGGCTGTGGCTGCGATTGGGTTGCTTGGTCGGTGGACCCGGGGTGCTTGCTCTGAGTAGATTTTGCGGACAATAGTGCTCAGACTGCTGCGGGCGTGCTCGTTTGTCTCAAACGCTAGTCGCACACGGATCACTTCCAGCGGGTAGGTAAAGAAGACACTCATCATGCCAGCTAGGCTTCCTGAGACAAATCGCCGGACAGGCGTTTCTTGTGCCTTGTTCTTGATCACACGAGCCCGGATTTGCTCATAGGCGAGAAACTTGACGCCTGCATAGGGGAAGATGCGGAGCAGTGTTGCCGAATGGCCTTTAAACAGACCACGCACACCTGCAGTGGCGTATATGTCGCGGATGGCCGAAGGGAACCCGGCCCAGGAGCCGGTGTATTTTGCAAACTCGGGGTTGCGGGTTTGGAAGAGGATTTTGACACGGTCGAGGGGGCCCACAACGGTTTTGGCCTGCCACGTCCAGGTTAGCAAATGTGTTCGATTCTTCTGAATCCGAAAGGCCCAACCTACAGCACATCCGGCGAAGCCACCTGCCAGTCCGCTCTTGATCACATACTCGGGACTCTTCTTATCCATCTTCTTCTTCTTCTCGGGTGCCATGTCTCTGCCGTGCTCTTCCCTTCTTCCAGGTGGAGCGGCTTCATAGCTGGGGATTATGTTGCTTGCGCGGTTTGTTTGCGCGGCAGTCGTTGTCATGATATTTGTATTGTTTCCGTCATAGCGGAGGAGACCTGTGGACATTCCAAACTGGCGTGAATGAGACTACCGCGACATGGGATTCCGGGTATCGTGTAGGGATGACGGGCGCAAGAGAGGTGGAGCGGCAGGATCTGGAGGAGTCGAGGGTCGCGTGCGTGTAGGCGTGGCGTGGCGTGGTGTGGGCGCGGACGTGGATTAGAAAGCGGCAGTCGTTGTGTGGTTGATGGTTTGGCCACGGCAATGACGTTGCCGAGGCTGCTTGACCTCCGGCCGCCCACACTTCCAACGCCCCAATTCCGACCCGACGCTACCCATCGGATATGTTTTCCACAACACCACGCAGCCATCACGAGAAACAAGCGACATCTATAGCAAGTGCGACAAACACAGACCAGAGCAGTTGCAAAGCGTGCCAATGAGCAGTCGGTCGCATCAGTAAGACAGCCCGGTTTAAAGGCAACCGCTGTGACGTAAACGCTATCTGCAGTATAGCAACTGGTAGGAGAACTTTTTCTTCGTTTCTATTCGCTCTTTCGCCTTGCAGACGCATCCCCGTTACATGCCAAAAATCTCGCCCCGTTTTTGTCTCGTGAAAAACGTGTTGCGCAGTCATGGCTTGTCCAAATCCCATCATCTACCAGAACGTAGACGCAGACATTGTATTAATCGATATACCGGCGTCTATTGTGGCGGCGCAAGGCGACCGGTCGGATGTACTTTTATCGACGGCACCACTAGAAGCGCCTATCCAACCCAAAGAGGACTACCGATCCAAGACAAAGAAAGCGAAAGCGAACGCGGCCAAAGCCCAGGATGCCGGTAATGTACAGCAGAATAATTACAGTATCCCAATCCATACCAGTAGGCAAGCGATGGACCCTGCAAGGTTCGACTTTCAGTCTCGCGATCTCGATGATGTGCGGTACAAAGTCCTCGTTGAACATGCACTCGCCCAGATTCGCGCACAGGTCTCGGGACCATGGTGCACACAGCGCAAACTCATGACCCAGAGGCGACTGTGCGGGGAGGAGGGCATGATGGATGTGGACAGGCCTACAGAGAAGGACGTGGAGGCACGCATGCGAGAGTGGGCCTTGTGGAGCCAAGCCAAGGAAGACGACACAGCATTCAACCTACAACAAATGATGGCTTCGCTCGGTGCAGCATCAGGGGCTGCAGAGCTGGCCGCAGTCACCAATAAATGGGTGTTGTCGTACCGCCATGCACGTGAGCCTGAAAGGAGCACACAGGCCGCCGAAGCGGTCGCCCAAGAGACACAGACGGAGCCATGGACATGTACCTTTCACAACCCCAACCATCACTCCCTCGAAGCCACAGTCGTCCAGCAGACGTCGCAATCTGCTCCGTCGGGTCAAGAGTATCGTTTCACAATACCACCTCGGGCCACCCTGTTTCTAAGCGATACCACTGTACCGGATGCCTTTCGCACATCTTTTCGTCAACTTACCGACGAGCATTCTCTTCCGCGACATTTTGACCTCGTGCTCCTGGATCCGCCGTGGCCCAACCGCTCGGCTAAGCGCAAGGGCGCCTACGAGCAGGTCGGAGGTGTGCCGTACCTCAAAAGGATGCTCCTCAACATGGATATAGACACGTACCTGGAACACAACGCGCTAGTAGGCGTTTGGATCACAAACAAGGCGTCGCTGAGGGATCATGTGCTCGGCCCAGGGGGCCTGTTTGAGACGTGGAACGTTGGCTTGATAGAAGAGTGGATATGGATCAAGACGACGACCAAAGGCGAGCCCATGTTTGACATTGACAACGCCATGCGCAAGCCCTATGAGATTCTCCTGCTTGGTCGTGCAGCTCCCAATTCGTGGACCACAATGGTACATGCACCTGTTGTCAAGCGGAAAGTGGTTGCTGCTGTACCAGACATACATTCGCGCAAGCCGTGTCTCAAGACGTTGCTTGAGCCCTACTTGGTGGACCCAACTGACTATAGTGCACTCGAGGTGTTTTCTCGCTACCTGGTGAGCGGCTGGGCGTCGTGGGGGAATGAGGTCCTGAAGTACAACTGGGACGGGTATTGGGTCCCAGCTGGAAGTGCTGAGACGTGAAGAGTAGACTTAGCTTTGCTTGTGTCGTACACGCATATGTTTTCGTAGAAAACGTGACCTTTGACCAGTATAGGTCAGCATAACCCAGCGTGTCAAGGCATTTACTAGTGAATTATAACTGTAGAAATTAGTTAGCAACCCTTGTCGGCATCCACTAGTAGATCGCAACTGAAAAGATTAGTTAGCAACCCTTGTTAAGGACTCTGTGATGCTACAACAGCCCGTGTCGCAATGTCACACGCATCCGTGACGTCTATTCCATTATCCCGCAAGGCCATGAGCGGTGCATTAGGACAACCAAAAAAGCCTTTTACTAACGCTATACCTGCGGTGTCGGCATCCGAACATACGGTACACGTTCTCTCCGCACACACATACTACGGACCCCACAATGACGAAATACCCGCTGTACCGTGGAGACTCCACGTCGTGGCGTGGGTGTTTTGGCACTACCAATGCTCGAACACGGTGTTCCCATCCCCATCCGTGATGCAAACACTTTTTTTTGCCACTAGTCGCTGATAACGAGCTGAGGCAGGGAACAGAACAGACGTCATAGCGGAGACTTGACGGGGGGGTTTCTCGATGGAAATGGGTGATGTGGAGAGAGTGCGTATGGGATAGAAGGGCCGACAACACGAGACATCAGGAAAAAAAAAGACAAGGAAAAAAGACGAGCGAGCGCGCGGACGACGTAAGCAAGCGAGGATGAACAGGAAAAGGAAAGAAACAAAAGATGGACGCGAAAAGAAAAGGAGAGATAGGAAAGTATGGAGCGAAGAAGATGGTGTCGAGGAAGGCTGTGAGTTAGTTTGCTCCTACACCTACTGCTGCTATTCACCACTGTATGCTGTACGCTGGCCACGCAGTACCGTAGAGTAGTATAGGATCGCTATGACGTCAGTGCGTACCGCAGCGATCTGCGATACGGTAGATCGTATCTTAAATTCAGGCGAGCGGGACTCGGGACGAGACGAGACGAGAAGGAAAGGGAAAGAGACGAAATCAAAGGAAAGAGGTAGATGTATCCGACCTACATGACATCACCGTGACTTATCGAGTAGTTAAGCCGAGGAGGTACCCTGGTTTGTCTCCCTTTGATCTTCCCCAGTCGCCAAGCATACGTCCCGATGTTCCCCGCCGCCACTGCCAATGCCCAGAGATTGACTGCACATATGGGCGTGTAGTTTTGTGGCGTACGAGTGTACATGTGTATGTATGTAGGTGTATGTCGTTTGCGTAGCGAAGGGGGGGAGGCGCCACAGGGGCAGTAAGCGATGTGGACCGTGACGCAAAAGCGATGCAAAGTCGATGCGAAACACAATGCTTGTAGACGAAACATGGAAAAAGACTGGCGATAGAGCCTAGACGGGTCTAGCATGCAACTTTGCCATTACCGATGGGAAGAAAAAGAAAGAAGAAAAGAAAACAGTCATATGTATGCACAAGTGCATGCACACAATCGGTAAATGCGAACATGGTTGCTCGAAATCCGCATTTCGGAAACTGCCTTGTCGAGCCTTGCATGCTTACAAGCCGCAGTGCAGACACGAAAGAAGAAAGCAAGGCAAAACAGGAGTGCTGCTATGACTCCTCGTTGCTGTGGTCATAGTCATGGTATGCACGCTTCACTTGCTCGTCTTGTTTCAGTTGCACAGCTAGTGGTTGGCTTGTTGGCCGTGACACATCATACCGACTCAACAGCATCAAAGGTCCACGATCGGGAAATGGTGGCATGCATCTGGTGTGTTTGTGTGGGCGTTTGTGTGTAGATGCGCCACAAGCGGGAAAGCCGCAGGGCAGATGCTGTTGCCGCCCGACTACTGTGCTGTAGAGCTGCAAGCTGCATGCCTTGCATTTGGCGATAACAGAGAAAACATGGCGGTGAGTCACCGCTCCGGCAGCGGCAGGCTGCCGCCTGTATCGAGCATTTTGTTTTCCTTGATTTCTTGTTTTTTCTGCGATCTGGAGTTTTTCGGTATCAAACTTGCAGAATGCCCTAGATCGATCGGTCAAGTCAGATGGGGTGTTTGGCGGTCCTTTTTTTGTTTGTTTTCGTGGCAAGCCGATGCCGCGCTGCTTGGTTTGTTTTTCGTGGAGACGGAATGGCACCGTTGGATTGATGGAAAGCTGCAGGGCAGATGGTGTGTTCTGCTGACATGAGCTTGTGGCGAGCATTATGTGTGTGGGGGCGGGGTTTGCTGACAGTGCGTGTGATTCAGCAGTGGTAATGCTTTTGATATGTGGTGGTGCAAGACAGACAATACCCCGCCATGCGAGCGTGCCGCGGCAAGCACAGAGACACGGCGTGCGATATCGCCAGCAGCGCAGGCGAAGGAAGTGTTGGGTGGGGGTTCAAGTTCAAGTGCGGAGAAGATAGATGTTGGTTGGTCTTCTTGGCGGTAATTGTTTCATGTTTGCGTCTCCCACAGCGCATGTCCCCACGATGCGAATTCTCCGTACACAGCCACCGGGTGAATGTCTGCTCTCTACTATAGTGTACAGTACACTTGTTGTCTGCGACGGAAGAATTGCAGCCGTACAAGCAAACAGCACGGGTGGTACAGACTAGACTCGGCCCTGTGTGCTCATTCTGCCGCCAAACGCAGGGCAGCAGCGGCCGAATGTTGATGGTTCCGGCCGTATGGGCCGAAAGGTTGTACAGGCATACTCTACCACGCGAATAGCCCGGCGGTTCTACTTCCGAAAAGGGAAAGCAGATATATGCCGCGCGGAGTTACCGCTTCTGGCAGCTGATAGGGCCAGGGAGAGAGTTGGGGTTGGATTGAATCCCCGGAAGCTGATTCCTTTTGGCGCATGAAAAATAAAAGCGCCCCTGGGCCGTAAGAGAAAATTTCTGAAATGAATTACGGTGCCCAAAGCCGGTCGCAAGCGAGCATGTTTTATTGAAACAAGTCTCCACATGCACGGTGTATGTACGGATGTATGCTGTGCATGAACTGAGGCTTGCACCGCTCCACAGCCACAGCACCCGGCCGGTTTTCGCCAGCCGCCGAGGGCCAATCAGTGCCGCGTCACATGAGTCGGCAGCTGGCCCAACGAAAACGCATCGGAAGGCCCTCTCCACATCGGAGGCCGAGTTTTTCCCAGCCAGAGGAAAAGGGTCTTTCCGCGGCTCCACCTTGGTAGCCTTCGAAGGAAAGCTTCTAGGGCAGACCCACCATGATGCCCTCTGCTCCACTCAAGTGCGTGACTGGCTGCGTGTTTGTTGACCGCGTTGTGGAGAGGGGTGGCAGAAACTTCAGAACACGGACTCCCTGTTTCTGCGGCACGGAGCCATGTCGGTACAATTGCGACACTGGCAGCGACGTCATGGCGCCAGCGAGGGGTGGGAAGAAAAAAAAAGAGGCCAGATTTAGGCTACGGCAAAGTTACTGTGCTGGTAGGTTTGAAAGAAAAAAAAAGGAAAAAAAGTACGCTTTGGGAAGTGGTTTCAGATGGTGCAGACCCTGCATTCGTCACGTCTGGTGTGCTGCATGCGGCTCTCGAAACGGAGCCATTGTTCCGGGGGGGTGCAGAAAGTTTGTGCTTGGGACCGATGCCCTCAGACATAGTGGCCGCATTGCGTGCAGCAGCAGACACACGGGGTGTCGCGGCAACGTGGCAGACGGGCATTCTAGGTTTGCAACTACGGCGAGAGGGTGCTGGGTTTCGTGGTAGGTAGGACAGGCGGCGGCTGGGTTGCAGGAAGTAAGTTTGGGGGCTCGAGGCGAGGGCACGACCGGTGTTCTAGCGGCGGTTCCATGGAAGAATGGAAGCGGAGAAGCTCTGGAAGGGAACACGATCCCCAGATTCGCGCGCGCGCACGCACCACCCGTCGCCCCCGGATGCCACGCGCCGCATGCAGGCAAAAACGGTTCGAGTGGTCGATACTATACTGCACTGTCAAACGCCGAGAGCAGAGACCGGCTGTTTGCGGTCGTATACTATGTATGTATTTGTATTACACACCATGTGCGCGCTGCAGGCTGAATATAGCACGGCAAGGCTGACGACAGCCCTGATTTGGATGGCCGCTGAGTTTATTGAGCAGACGGTTTGGGAAAGTGGTGCACATGGCGTAAGGCGACGGGAAAGGGGGGGCATGTGTGGTCAGCCCTTGTAGCTGGTGCTGCAGGTCAGCCGTGGCCCAGGTCAGCGTCGAGGTAGCAGGTGTATTCGTGGAGTAGGTGCACGTTCCGCATTCGCATCATCAGCGTGGCTCCGGAAGGTTTATGGGTCGCGGCTAGTCAAACCAGGATGCGGTGATGGTGTCGAGCCAGAAAGGGCACATGTCGGGCCGGGAAGTATTCTTCCACTGCAGGCTGGTGGCGAGGTACTTGGGTGGTGCGGTCGACTAGCCGTCTGATCGTCTTTCCAGATGCATGTGATGGCAGCACTAGGGCGAGCGTCGACGCGAGTCCTCAGGGTCTGCTGTGCCCTTGGCCCGCGAATTATGGAGCAGCTGTACAGACGCAGGCGGATTCATCGTTTCGACGTGTCGGGCATGCGCCAGCGTGGATGGCTAGGAGCGCGCAGCCCAAGCATGAGTCACCAGGCAAGCCCATCCTATCGACTGCAGCGTGCAGCAGAGCCCCCCGGCAGATGGCCGCCTCTTGCTTTCACAAGCCGGCCGGAGAGGCGGACAGGCAGCCGGGTGGGCGGCGCGCCTGTGCTTCCTTTTGCGCATGTCAGAAGCCGCCGGGTGAAGGCGTGGGGTGGAGAGCAAAAGGGTCTCTCCCTTGGGCCATGATCCCCGACGCCATCCAATCTCGCGCGGAGGCGGGCGTGGCGTGCAGGCGAGTCGAGGGCAGCGCCTCCGCTGTCACACACACGATACGCCCCCCGTGCTTTTTCACCATGGCAAAGCAAGCAGCCGTGGCACACGAGGCAATAAAGGGGCGTTGCATGTGCGCAGCTGTGCGCAGCTGTGCGCAGCTGGGGGCTGCTGGCTGGCGCCCCGACGGCCGGGAGACAACGGGGCGTGCGGTAGCGGTAGGCTGCTTCAGGCAGGCTTTCAAAGGGGCGGTCTGAGCTGCGCGCGGCTCCACCAACCACAGCCCGCGCCTTGCAAAGAGCGGTCGCTCACCGACTCACGCCCCCAAGCGCAAATCACATACACACACAGACACACAGACAGGGCGTTGTCTTTGCGGTCCGGAACGAGGCGTAATACACACAAGCACGCAGAGGCATATATGGAACCAGCGTTCCGCATCCCCACGGCCTGGCCTCCATCTGATCTTCGCTCCCGAGACACTGCAAATTGCCTTTTGGCCGTGCCTGACTCGAACGCCTGACCACCGTCGCATAACATCGACAGTATTTAACAGCGTGCTGCAACCCTCGGCCCCAGCGCCCCAGCTTGCCACATCGCACACTTCCCTTTTTGCACGCCGACACACACCAGGCCCAGAGGACCCGCCGCTACCGAGCTAGGCCCGGCAACCCTGTTTCTGGTTATCCACCTCGGCGTCATACATCATAGCCCGCTTTCACGCTTCCGCGCCCTCGGTCCAGTTGCCGGCACACGCTGCTTGACGAAAAAATCACGAAAACCACGGTCAACCCTAGTGCCGAAAGTGCCCGCAAGTGTCTATATACACAAGACCCACCCCCAGCCTACCCACGATGCATTTCGAATCGTCGCCCGCCTCATCGCCCTGCAAGTCGCTGCCTATTGCCATCTCGCCCCGAAACAACACCACCAACATGTCGTCGCCCACCAGCTCCCTCTACAGCAACCACTCAACCGAGTCCTTCAGCTCGCGCGGCTCTTCATGTGCCTACCCGTCCTGGCCCACTGGACCCTCTCTCGACCACCGCAGCCCGCCATCGTCTTACATCAGCGATGCCGATCTGTTTGGCGAGGACTTTGACGACGACTTCTCCTGCCCGCTCCTCGAGGAGGCGCCAGCGCCGCCCCGTGTGCCCCCCATGGCCCAGGCCTTTCCCGTCCTGCAACCACTCTACGCCCAGAAGAAGCCCAAGAGTGAGCGTCGCCGCAGCAGCAGCGGACGCAAGCAGCGCCGCACCTCCAAGCCCATGACTCCCATTGCAGAGTCACCCGAGCAGGTCGAATGAGCTACCGCCACCACCGCCATCACCACCGCCATCACCACCATGCTCATTATGACTTGATACACGATAATCCCTCATATTATCGTAAGTCGTCATGACTGCATCCAACCACGTCGCAGTGCTGATGCATGTTTATCAGTCTGATCTTGAACAAACACCGACGTCACACTTGCACGCGCAACCGGCACACGCGCACGCGCGCGCGTGGCCTCGGCGCTACCAGCTGGGCTGGTCACATGAGCCCTTGCCACGTGCAGCCTCACTGCCCTCGGCTGCCACCACATGGTATGCACCGCCCAGAGCGCTCTGGGCGGTACCTCAGCCTCACTTCGCCCCCTCCCTTGTTATTTGTCACGGGCACGGCATTGCGCTCATGTCCACACCCCAACCGTGGTAACACCAATCGCCCGGTGCACAGCCTGCACACATGCCTAGACCCATGATCGACTGGTTGCCATCCCAGTCTAGGCTCATCGAATCACGACTTCCCGCCTGCCACCGCACTTCCATATCATGTGCGGTACAGCCGGCTGGAGCATTTCTATCATCATTGGAGGATACGACCCGAGAGGAAGGAAAGCATAGCGCAGGAATCTGGGCATTTACATCTGGCGTCTTTTGTTCTTTTACTTGTGTTGTTGGCAACACTTGGCTTCTGGATACCCCTACCATCACTCTTCCCCCCCTTGCGAGACGGGACCAACGATGTGTTTTTCTTTCTTGGATTTTCTCTTACTCTTAGACACTCGTGTGGCTTAGAGCTCGCTTCACCTCGCTTCGCTATTTTGATACCCCCGCATACACCCTCGCATACACGCATGGCATGCACCTTTATATAGCTTTATTTAGATACCCCCTCCATAGTTGGACTTGTCTTCTTCCGAATGAGAATCGATAGTTAGTTACTCTCTACCATTGTCCCAACGACATGTGCCTGCTTGCCGCGACTGCCGTGCCGTTGATGCCAACCAAAAGTGTGATGAGGCCGAGCCGACATGTGATGTGACTGTGATGAAGTGTGCCATGGCGCAAATCAACAAGTCGTTTGCATCAAATCAAAGTCGGCCAATATCACCACCACCACAATGCTCTTTGTTTCCCCCAGCATGCCCCGCTCCCGTCTCAACAATGCGATGCATGAACAACTGCTCTTTGAGAATGTAAGCGACACACCAGACTATGCATCTGTCTAGGTAGGGCTTGCGGGGGGTCCTGGTCCCGTGTTATGTATGTAGGTGCAAAGTGTGAAGACAGATGCATAAACCATTCTACGCGAGGACAAGGGCAGCAGTGTAATAAGGGCGGAAAGAGAGAGCTAGCCATGTTTTCGTCTATATGCTCCGACAAACCATGGGGTGCCGAGTTTTCTGACCAATTTACCCAGGTCTGAACGGTGTGTGTGTATGTGTGAAGAGGAGGAGAATAGTAGTGAGTGCATGAAAGGATTTTTTTTGGGTTGTTTTCTCTCTTAACACAAACGTGCTTTTCGCTGCATGGGTGTTTACCACAACGCGGGTCGGGGATGCAGGCAGAGTAGCCCGCGCGCGTGTCAGATTAACGAAACTGCAGCATGTTTTTGCCGAATATTGTTGGTGTGGAGGTATGTACATACTAGTACCTTACTACCACGTACATACTGCCATCGTAGGACGCACAAACTCCATGGTACGTCGTCCCTTTGTATGCATATACACACGTATGTACGTATGAGTGCATGTGGGGAATGGATTTCAAGTTGGACAATCCAACGCCCCTGCAACACGTTGCCCATACTCGGCTGTGTACAAGCAGCTGGGCTCTCGGAAGGACCGTGGTATGGGGAATGGTGGTGGCCTGCGTTGCGGTGTCCATGTACTACGGTGTGTAGCTCTATATGTGTATGTATATACATGTATACACCTGTATGTACGAGCATGTACGGCTGTCTGTATGGCCCAGGGCGTGCAGGGCCCTCCGTTCAGGCACGGTGCCACGACCGCACATAACCGTTCCCGGGCGTGGGTGGCCCTGATGCCGTGGTGCAGTAGCTTGGGCGGCCCCCGTCCAAGGTGGCTCTTTTGATGCTGTTCCCTATGCGAACCGGTTGGGCCGCTGTGTCGAAAAATAGTAGGCACATGGACAGCAGGAAAAAAACGTCGGGCCTGGCGCTACCGTCACCGCATCTTCACAGCACCGCCCGTGGCCGTATCGAGGGCAGCGAAAGAGGGTCGTTATATGCATCTGGTCGAGGCGGTTTGCAGATTGGAGCATGTAGGGATGATCCTTCACGTGGGGGCACGCAGCGCGGGCGGTGATTGGGCGGCGCGGGGCGCGAAAGTGTGATGGTGGTGCGGTAGGCACATGGGCTGCCAGTCGTGCCTTCCCCGTCGCGCGCTGTGAGAGGCTGCCCGTCTAGTCCGCACAGGCACGCCGGCGCCAACCTAACCACTAACGTGTGCCATCACCACCTTGGCTCCCAGGATCCCAATGTCGACCTTTCACAGCACCGGGCGAATGAGGCTCCTCTGGCCCAGCTCCTTTTACGCCTTTTGCTGCACCCGACCACAGGCCGTACTATTTCCAGCACAACACGCCCTCGGCCACGGCCTCAAGACCTGCTAAGCGCCGTTACTGATAGCCGGCCCTCCTCGCGCATCAAACACTCTGTCTGCGCTTCCTGTCGCTTCCTCCGTCCTTTTTTGCTTGCTTGCTTCGTCTCACCGGCCCTGCTGCAGACTTGCCCTCCCACGCAACTTGCTACACACTCGCCCTCTTCCTCCCGTAGCCGCCTCAGCTCGTATCCTGGTACCCAAGACCGGGGCGGGGCCAAACGGTACCCTTACCCTCCTCCAGACGCCGTGGAGCTGTTTAGCGCAATCGCTGTCTAGCGCGCTGTTGCTCTTTGCAGTCAGTTTGCCAATTTCCCCTCTCTCTCTCCCTCTCCCTTCCTTCCTCTCCCTGCTGCAAGCTTCCCAATTCTACATCTTGCAATTCCTTTCAAGAAAATCCGCAAGAAAAAACTCCGTCTTGGGAGCGTTATGCGCTTCGTGGGCCCGTGGCGGAAACAAGAGCCGACAACTGACGAGCAACCCACCTCCGCACAGATCCAGCCCTCACCATGTCGACCGGGTTGAGGCAGCGCGCCAATTCCAACGCCATCAAAAGTAATTCTGTTCGCTCCACCGACGTCAAGCTTAAGCCCCCGACACCCGGCCAGGATGAGTTCGCTTTTGAGCCCTGTGCCGCTACAGGCTCCTTCCTGCTGTATGCCCAGCGCAACGTTATACTCTGCCTCCACCACGACACCTTGGCCGTAGAAAGGCGGTTTGAAAGGCACCGCGAAGACGTCTCCTGGATCTCGGTTGACAACACGAGCGAAAGAGGCGCTGGCCGGTTAGTCGTGTCCTACGATGCCGGCTCTACCGCCATTGTATGGGATCTGTTTACCGGCGACGAAGTGGCTCGGTTTGCGTCATACGAGCAGATCAGGGTCGCAACCTGGATGAGAAACGGGAATGTTGCTTTCGGTAAGTCCCGGACTGCAGTAGTTGCCGTTGCTTGTAGTCCGGCTTACTGACTAGTGAACCAGGAAATGCCCAGGGCAACATCATTCTATTCGAGCCCTCGACATCCGAACACCTCTCAGCCAGAACCATCTTTGACCCCATCACAGCACTCGCTCCCGCTGCAGACTGCAGAACATTTGCTATTGGGTGTGTACTAGCGAGCAATGCGCCTAACTCTTTTCCGCTGACTTAGTTCCTGCAGCTACCTCAATGGTTCCATACTAATTGCAACACTGCAACCTTCCTTCACCATTCTACACACCCTCACCACTCCCAGGCAGCCTTCGCCTGTCGCAGGCCTGGCCTGGCATGGCTCCTCGTCCAAGCAAAAGTCGGAGATGCTGGCGGCCCAGACAGCAGACGGCGATCTCCGTGTGTGGAGCGTCCCCAAAGCACCTCATGCTGGCGACTCTCCGTGTGTAATCCGTGTTCTCAACCAAAAAGAGCAGCGAGAGCCGGGTCCCTGTTGGTTCGCCTGGTCCAAGAATGGCCGCATTGTGCAGTACACGGAAGGGTATGTAACGTACTCCATGGCTTTCACCGTCGTCAGCTAACACGTGACACTACAGCCAAACTTGCGCCTGGGACGTCCGCACAAAGAGAGTATCCTATGAGACTGTACCGACCATCGAAGGTGTTGCTGCCATCTGCAACTATGGCCCGACGGCCACACTCTTCACCATTGGACGCAACTCTAGTATTCAGCAATACGACCTCAGCCCCAGCAACGGCCCAGCAACCATGGTAGCTAACGTACAGCATGCGCCTGCCAACACCCCCCCGTCCCCACCAATTTCCCTAGACGAGCAGAAGAAGCAGATGGAAACCCCGCTCACCGCGCTGCCATCAAAGTCGTTGCCGATAATGCTTTCCGAGTCAGAAAGCAGTGCCGATGAGGGCGCCGTCATGTCGCCACTGCAGAAGATTGCTCAAGAGATGGATCAATTGGAGGAGGAGCGCCGCGACCGTGTTGGACCCCTGAGTCCCGTTTCTAGTCGAGGCTCTCAGAGCTCGCGATCATCTGGAAGTGGCCGTGCTCCCCGCTACCGCTATGATAGACCTTCTCACGGCTCCCAGCGGTCTACACGATCAAAGAGCTCTGGTGGCTCAGGCACTATTTTTTCCTCGGGTACCTCCTCCCAGATGAGCGCGTCTACACGTGAGAGTGTCTCCATACGATCACTATCGTCAGCGGCATCATCTTCTCGGTATGTAACTTCCAGTCTACGCAAGGAAGTTCTCCGAAGTCCTCAGGAGACACAAAAGAACGAACACATGGATCTTTTTCCCTTCACCAAAGCCCGGCTTAGCGATGTGCCCTTCCGTCCTTCCGACCTTGGACCAGAACGCACTCCAGACGATCTTCGTCTTAACATGCTTAAAGTCGTCTTCGGGTGGGATAATGACATTGACGAGTTGATACAGGACGAACGTAAGTTTCCCTTGGCGTCTTGCAATCGTCTCGAGCTAACATGTCTTTTTTTTTAAGTTGCGCGTCATCCACCCGGTTCAGCTGCTGCTGTCTTACTTTCCAAATGGCTAGGTGATCTCGGTGCTGACCTTATGGCATCCATGGTCGGATCCGAGTCCATGACTTCCTCCGACTGGATGCTGTTGGCTCTGAGCAATATGGGTCAGGGTTCGCAGAAAAAGGTCGGCGAGGCCTTTGTCCAGCGTCTTCTCGAAAAGGGCGACATTCATCCGGCCGTTGCCATCTTCCTTGGGCTGGGTGAACACAATGATGCCATCGAAGTTTATGTGTCCCGAAAGTATTACATGGAGGCAATCTTGCTCACGTGCTTGACCTTCCCGACTGACTGGCAGAGACAATCACACCTGGTCCGCAAATGGGGTGAGCATGCCGTATCACACGGCAAAGCAGAATTGGCAGTACGATGCTTCTCGTGCATGGGCCTAGAAACCACCGAGCCCTGGTTCTCGCCTCGTGCTCAGGATGCCGTCTTCTCTGCGCAAAAGCAAGCCTTGCTTGGCTCACAGATGAGTCCACCCTTGTCACCACCAAGCGTCGGCAGCAGCCGAGTCGCCGCCAGGATGGCTTCGCTCAAGCTCGTCACAGACTTTACTCGTGGCCCCCAACCACAGCAGATTGTACGCGAGGACGATGACAGGACACCTATGAACGTGGGCGTAACGCCCATCGCAGAGTCTGCTATCAGCCCCGCTGTCGGCAGTCATGGCTGGCTTGGACGCGCTGCTCGCGATGCTTCTCGGGAGCCTTCTTCAGCACGCACTGCTACACCCGGATCTTACGGTAGGAAGCGCTTACCCTCACGGTCCGACGCTGGCAGGGCCACGACAAATAATGAGGCTCTCGCTTCGCTGGCTATTCCCGACCGCGGCCAACGTGGCGAGTCTCATCCCAGAACTGCCATTGACAACATTGGACGTGAAGCAGAAACCCTGCCATTTTCCACGAGACGAGCAACGAGTGGCTCCAAAGATTTTGTTCTTTCTGCGACAACTTTCAACCCTGAAAAGTCGAGTGATCATCTGCCATCTCCGGCCGCAGGCGTATTCGACGCGCTCAAGGACAAGCGCAGTGAGTCGCGTGCAAGCTCGAGGAGCCGAAACATTCAGGACCTTCATCTAGATGTGAAGGAGACCGTTGTTATCGAGCACGGCCCAGAGACGGGCTACTCAACCAGACTCAGTCCTCCGTTGACCGGCGCAAGTATGAAGAGTGCAAAGGCACGCAGCATCGATCAATACATCAGCAGTCTTGAGGAAGCCAACCACTATGCCCAAAACCGCGCCAATTCGAGAAACGAAGACAGGCCTGCTTCGCGTACTGCGCGCACACGCAGCCGTAACCGTGAGGACTCGCAAAGCCGTGGACGCTCCGGTGTGCGCTACATCCACCCTGCAAAGCGCTCTCCTTCCTCGCCTGTGCCAATGTCCCCAGAAGACGCAGGCATCTACTCTTCTACCAAGAAGGAGGCTAGCACCAACACTGAGAACTTTGACGACGAGAGGTTCTACAAGATGAACCTTGCTTCTCCTGCAGTTACCGAATCAGTTGCTAGCACTCGCACTGCCAGAAGCAGGGTGCGGCACGGAGTGAGCAAGACCAGATCCTCGTCCAAAATGGCAGCACGCCGTGCAGAGTCGCCTGAAGGAGCCGTACGCGCTCGCAGCAAAGGTGCCAGCCGCGCCTCGAGCCGTCGTCCAGCAGAGTACCGCGGAAGAAGCGCTACCCGTGGCGAGAACTCGCCTGTATCGCCTCAGCCTATGAACCGAGACGAGCCCGAGTTCTTCATTGACCAAGAAGTTACTCGCCCACGCCAGCGAAGCAGCAGTCGTCGCCCTGCAGATGGAACAGCAAGCACCCGTCGTGAGGCTTCTTCTGAACGCTATGGTAGACGCGACCGATCCGTGAGTCGAAGGCCCACAGCAGCGCCGAGAGAGTCTAGTCGCAACCGAGGTTACGCGCGAGACCACTCTCCGGAATCTCTAGTTTCGGGGCGTTCAGGTGCTTCGCGTATGCGCCCAGGTGCTTTGTCGAAGAAGGCTTTGGCTGCTCGGGAGCTTGAAGAACGCAGACTTTCTCTGGCTCGACGACCTTCGGCTCCAATCATTCCTCACCCTGGCGATCTCGCTTTCCGACCTGTTTCCCACGAGCGATCAAACACAGATGAGATGCTGAGCTCCATGTCCATCTACAGAGATCCCATCCAGAGAAGCCAAACAGCAGACCCAGAGATGACCAAGAGGTACTCGCCTACTAACCGCACTGTCCCTGGTCCAACTTCAACGCCCTCTGTACCCATTGGTCTACCAGCAAATCCACGTGCTATGCGTCATCCTCGATACATGACTGCTGATCCAAATGAAGACGATATCCCTGCCGTGCCTAGTATCCCCAATGAGATGCAGTACACTCAAGGATCCTCAGACGGACAGGAAGATGACATTGGTCCCCTTCTTCCTGCAACAACCTTTGGACAGCCCATCTCGCCTCCACGCTCGATGTCGGCGCCTCCCCAGGACATGCAGCTGCCTTCCAGCTCGTACAACTCTCCCACTTACCCTACGATTAGTCGACGCCCTTCTTTGGGAGGATCCCGTAGTCATTCTCGACAAAACACAATGCCCGAAGTTCTGCCTCAGTCCAACTACAAGCGTCATAGCCCGCCTCCAATTACTGCCAGCATTGCTGAGACTATTCATGAAAGCCAAGTCGTGGTTTTGGAACAGGATGACAGCGCACCTCCTCTGCTATCTCAGCTTCAGCATTTGGCAACTCCGCCACCGCCACCTCCACCGCCGCTAAACATTGGAGGCAATGGTATTGGCATGATCAACATTGCCATTGAGGGCAACAGCCCGAGCGAGAAGCCCATGGAGGTATCGCCTGCGAATCCCTCGGCCTCGAGCTCCCCACATGCTCACCGACGGGGTCGCGGTAGTGTGAGCGAGAACCTCGGTATGACTTTCAAGCGTGTCACTGAGCGCATGCGTAGCACTAGTCGTGGGCCTCAACGAGCAAAGTCACCACCCGTTACCCGGGCCGAGGTTTCTCCCTATGAGAGCGTGCCCGAGTTCTCGTTCCCTCGTGGATCCAGCGCGCGATCTCCTCCGGCAGACAGTGTGCATTCGGATTCATACATGAATCAGATCCCACCACCACCGCCACCGCCACCGCTTCACCCACTGCCCATGGAGCAAGTGATTCCTCCCTCGTCAGAGAACATGCAGCCTTTTTACAGGCATCCCAAGGAGCTTCGTGCCAATATGCCGCCAGACACACTTCAAGCTGGCGTGTACCAGGGGGATGAGACTCCTATGATCTAATCTGGTTTTTTTCTGGGTTTGGATCTTCTTTTCTTCAAGTCTTTTTTTTTTCATATCTCGCATCTTGATTGTAACAACTGACACGACGACATGACCCAAAGTTTTTCCTCAAATTTGCATTCTTCAGCACCATGGTTTATATATAGCCTCTGGCTTATTTGGGGCTACTGCACACATGTATACACACTCACATCTACATAAGTACAGATGAGTTTGTATGTGTGTATATATATGTTTATATATATATAGTGTTGTAAGCCCGTGGGGAAGCTATATCTTTTTTTTAGGTTCTCATGTTGAGCACTTAGCATGGCATATCTGTTTGCTTTGCTTTCTTTTCTTCTCTTCTTCTCATTCTTCTTCACCTTCTCCAATCAAACATTTTGAGCGGGAAGACTTTGTTCTTTCGTTGTATCCAAGCTTCTTTCTTCTTCTTGCTCTCACAACCTTTTATACGTTTCCACGAGATATCTTTATCTTATCTTAAAAGAAGAAGAAGAAGAAGAAGAACTATTTACGCTTCGCGGCGGGAAATGTGTTTGTTTTTGTCTTTTCCTTGTTATCTGCCTTTTTTTTCTTGCTCTTTTCAGTGTGTCGATTTGATACCCTTCTTCTTTTGTTGTGGTTCTGTTCGATGTAAAGTTCTTCAGGGGTTCTTGGTGGACTTGGCTTGGTTGAGCGGACGTGAGCGAACGGGATGTGGTTAAGTTTGATTTAGGGATGGGAAGAGAGGAAAAATTCTATTTTATTATTTTTAAACCTTTGTAGTGTGCTTCTTGTTCTTGTGAAATAATGTGTGCTGTGACTTGATTGATTGTCTTTGGTCGTGTGTAGTTGGTATTCAAGAATGCAAGAATGATGGTCAAAGTGGCTCAAGAAAACAAGAAAAAAAAACGATAATGAGTGAGAGCTTTTCTTTGTGACTGCGGCTTGCAATTAGACATGAAGTAGGCATGTCGACAGAAAATCACTACACTAACTTCCTACACATGTATAAATGCATGCGGAACCATGGACCATGTTCGTCTAGAATTGCTTTCTCGTCCTTTTTGACAGATAAAGAAGCCGGGAAAGAGAAACACTTTTCTCCATCTATCCATGCGCTGTGTATCTTCTGCATAACCACACACCTCCTCGTCGTCTCACTTCTCCTTCCAAAAAACCAATGCTAGTGGCTGAGTTGCATACTTGGCATATACATATGTACATGTGCGTATGACCATGTGTAGGATTGCCTGGTAATGTGCTCGCTCGAGTCAAATCTGTTGGCGTCATATCGATGACGGATGGCTATGAGGAGACAGTCGTAGAATGATGCCCCATTACTGTGTTGGTAAACCTGCTCGATTGCGCAGCCATTGTAGTTAGCCAAGTCGCATCTCCTCTTGTGACCTTGCCGTGATATCCAGCGTTGTTTGATCCAGCGTTGTTGTTCTCTTCCAATGCAAGAAGGAGAAGGCCCTCAACTCACGTAGCGACTGGTGCAGGAGTAGGCGAAGCAACAGCAGGAGTGGAATCACTGGCACCAGCCTGGCCTCCACCTCTTGCGGCTCCGCGACCACCACGTCCTCCACGGGGTGCAAAGTTACCGCGGCCTCCACCACGAGCAGGCCCCGGTGGAGCAGGTCCGTTGAAGCGGGCATTCCTGGCTACCTTTTCCTTTCGCTCGAGGACTTGGACGGCGCCCTGGGCGATCTTGATGGGGCTTGCGGCCATGGCTTTTTGAAGGCCTTGGGGCTCGGTAAAGTCGACATAGGCGAAACCCTTGCGCTTGTCAATCTCGACTTTGTCGATGCCCCCAAAGAGCTTCATAGCTTCTTCAATGAGGGGCTCAGTGATGCCCTGGCTAGGGTTGGCATGTTTGAGGAACGCTTGCTTGCTAGTGGGCGCAGGAGTAGACGGTGCCGATGCCGCTTTGGAATTGTTGTTGGCTGCCGGAGTTGGCGTATTCTCCGTCTTTGCAGGAGCGGCCTGCGGCTGTGCTGGAGCAGGGTTGTTCTTAGCAGCAGGCTGCGATGATTGGGCTCTTGAGGCAGCTGGACCTTTTGGTGGCGTTGAAGTCTGGGCCGACTGGGGCTTCTTGAGAATCTGTGGAGCTGGTGTCTTTAGCGGCGTTTGTGATTTCACGTCGCTGCTCGTAGCCTTTTCGTTGTTCTTGTCGGCCTGGTTCGCCTTGAAAGCACGTCGTTCGGCACGTGTTGGCCGTTCCTTCCTGTTGGCCTGCGCGGGCTTGTCTGGAGTAGAGGATGCGACTGGTGGCGTAGCAGGTGCGTCCTTGGCTTTGTCCTTGTCCTTGTCCTCGGATGGCTTGGTCTCCTTTGCTGGAGCAGCAGTGTCGGCTGCGGCTGTACTGACCTCGCGTTTGGTGCCGCGACGACGGTTGGGGGCGGGCGCTACTCCTAGATCGCGCTGCAGCATGGACTTTGCGAGTGCGACGTTTCCACGCTTGCGCTCCGGCGCTGGACTTGCAGAGGCCTTGTCAGCCGAGGTTGCGGCCGCAGATGCTTTGGCAGACGAAGCCTCCTTGTTGAGTATCTTGACGGCGTCCTTGGTGGCTTGGGCCTTTTCGGCCTTGTTGGAGCGGCGGCTCTTGTCGGTTGCGTTTGTCGCATTCTCCTTTGCGGACTTTGTCAATATCTTCTTCTCTCCGCGCTCCGCAGCGTCTTCTTTGGCCTCTCCGCGAGCCTGCCGGTTGGCCTTTGAATTGGGCTTGTCGCGGTTAGCCTTTTTCTCGCGAAGAGCCTCAATCAGAGGCGTCGTCTTGACTTTGTCCTTGGGAGCTTCCGTGTCAGCCGCAGCAGGCTTAGTGATGGGGTTGGTGAGGCTCTCGAGAAAGTCCTTGAACTCCTGGTCCTGGTCGATGGTGCCCTGGCGGTTGTCGTTCCTGCGGCGGCCACCAGGCATCTTGGGGTAAGGGGCATACTCGAGTGTAGGGGGGCCAACCAGGACAGGGTCCTGCCATGACTTTGCGGCGTCGTGGAAGGTGAGGGTGCGGACATGGTCGCCGAGGGCGCGGACATGGTCCTGCTTGGTGACGTGCAAGTAGGCGCGGGCTGGCTTGGAGGGTTTGGCGGCACTGGCGTCTTGTTAGCATGCTCGAGGGCCGTGGCCGGGGCGGCGTGGGCTCGGGTACTCTATGGAGATTTTGCCCTTTCTGTAGTTGATCCAGTCAATCTTGCCGGCGCCCAGCTTCCACTCGTCGCCCAGGGCGTCGACAAACTCGGCCTTGGTGAGGCCTGGAGGCAGGCGGCGGCAGATGAGCTTGAGGCGGGGCTGCGGGGGCTTTGGGCCGCGGGGGGTCTGGGCTGGGGCGTTCTTCTGAAGCAGTGCGACAGGCAGGACGCCGCCGTTGGGGCCTGGTGGAGGGGCCATGGCGGGCACAGCAATTGTGGGCGTGGGCAGGGCGGAGCTGCAGGCGTGTCAGAGCCAGGCTGTGCGTGTGCCGCGAGGCGAGGGCCGTACACGCGGGGGGCTTATCGCGAGAGTCGCTGTGAGGAAGCGAAGTAGTCGGAGGGAGAGGGGCGCTGGGTGCGAGGGAACATTGGGTGTGTGGATGTGTGGGTGTGGGTGTGGACGAGCGAGAGAGGGCGAGCGAGGCCGACGTGGAGGGCAGCGACAAGGACGGCGGCAGGGACGGCAGGGGCGACAGCGACTCTGGCAAGAGCGATGGCAATGGCAATGGCAATGGCAAGAGCGATGGGCGCAGTGGGCGCATCCAGCAGCCAGCAGCCAGCAACAGAAAGACGACGTGCGCCGGCAAGCGCCGAGGGCCTTGCATCAGAGCCGCCTTCCCCCAGGCCAGCCCTGCCTAAGCAGCGCCCCACCACGACCACTCCATACCACCACCACCTACTATACTACACCATACCACACCTCGCCCACGCCCTCGCATCTTACCGGGCCCCGGACTTTTGTTTTTCCCGCCTGGTCCTCCTCTCCTCTCTCCCCCCGTCCTCGCCCTCCCCACCTTCACTTGCACCCGACGACGCCCACGACAGCGCGCACGACGACGAGCATGGGCAAAGACCACGACGTCCCCCAGCCAGGGCCTGCCCGCCTGGCAAAGGGCGCCGGGCCAGACGAATGGCTTGAGCAGGCCAAGCACTGCAAGTACCTGCCCGAGGGCGACATGAAGCGTCTCTGCGAGATTGTCAAGGAGTGTCTGATGGAAGGTGAAGACGCCGCCGCGCACCTTGCAACATGACACTAACACGCCCCGCCCAGAGTCCAATATCCAGCCCGTACGCACCCCCGTCACCGTCTGCGGCGACATCCACGGCCAGTTCTACGACCTGCTCGAGCTCTTCCGTGTCGCCGGCGGCATGCCCAGTGACACGCCCGCCGCGCCCCTCACCCAGCCAGTCACGATACCCAGCACAATCAACCCCGCAGACCTCGAGCCGCCCACAAGCATCACAGACCCAAAGGTCAAGCGCAAGATGAAGCGGAGATTCCAGCGCGACCCCAACTACACGGGGCCTGCCAGCCCCCCCGGCGGCGACGGCGACGACGAGGGCGGCGCCGATGACGACGATGAGGAAGAGCGGGGCCGCACCCGCAGCGTCAACGACAGGCGCAGCTTTGGCTCAGCATCCGACGCTGGCTCCAACAAGAACACTGTCGGCGGCAACGGCCAGCAAAACTTTATTTTCCTTGGTGACTTTGTAGACCGTGGTTACTTTAGCTTGGAAACCTTCACCCTCCTCATGTGCCTAAAGGCAAAGTAAGCCCGCCCCCCAGCCAGCCAGCATACGAGGGGCAACATGCTGACCAGCTCCCCAGATTTCCAGACCGTGTCACGCTTGTGCGTGGAAACCACGAGTCGAGACAAATAACACAGGTATATGGCTTCTACGAAGAATGCCAGACCAAATATGGCAATGCCTCGGTATGGAAGGCGTGTTGCCAGGTTTTCGACTTCCTTGCCCTGGCCGCCATTGTCGACGGAAAGGTTCTTTGCGTGCATGGCGGACTGAGCCCGGAGATCCGGACATTGGACCAGATCCGCGTAGTTGCTCGAGCCCAGGAAATCCCCCACGAGGGCGCCTTTTGCGATCTCGTATGGAGTGACCCTGAAGACGTCGACACATGGGCAGTGTCGCCTCGAGGCGCAGGATGGTTGTTTGGAGACAAGGTCTCTTCAGAGGTGGGCATCTACCTATTCTACCTTCCCTACTTTTAGCTATCAATGTTGCCAATGCTAATCACTGCACAGTTCAACCACGTCAATGGCTTACAGCTCATTGCACGAGCCCATCAACTAGTCAACGAAGGCTACAAGTACCACTTCAAAGACAAGGACGTGGTGACTGTGTGGTCAGCGCCCAATTACTGCTACCGATGCGGCAACGTGGCCTCCATTATGAACCTAGGCGAGGACCTCAAGCCCGAATTCCAAATCTTCTCTGCTGTCCCCGATCATAAGCGTGCCGTCCCCGCCGGCCGTGGAGGCCGTGGCGAATACTTTTTGTAAGAGCCAAAAAAAAAGAGGGGGCAAGAAGCGGGTTTCCATAGAAGAACATGACTGCATCGCACCTTGGAATTAGCTATAGACGATGACGAAGAGTGACATGAGCGGGGCACAGAGGCGAGAGAGTGTGCGTGGAAGAGAGTGTATATATCTGCTTGCATTCCTGTGGCCCCCTTTTGCTTTTTTCCTTTCGCTGAAACGATGAATGAAGACGGAGGAGGAGAAGAAGAAGAAGAAGAAGAAGAAGGAGGAGGAGAAGAAGAAGAAGGAGGAGAAGAAGAAGAAGGAGGAGAAGAAGAAGAAGGAGAAGCCATTGAATACCCCGGGAGAGCTGGATAAAGGATGAATCAGGAAATGGCTCACGTTTGTGACGTCAGTCATGGCTTTGTACTGTACGATAGTCGGCATTGATGATTGTGTTTTCTAGGGAGGATGGTAGGGGGGAAACGGGAGTTGGTTGACAATGATGCGCAAACGTTTTTTTTATTTGGGTCCCGATCAAGTGAAGCAAGGTATTGAATATTGAAGTATGTAAGTGCGTGGTATCGATGTTGTACATTTCATTAAAGGTTCTTCTTTTTTTGTTTTGTTTTGTTTGGTCATTTCCATTTCTCACATCCCAGTGAATACAGAAACCATACCTGCGGCGCCCAAGACAAGCAGCCATGAAACGCCGGCATTCGCCATGGTAGCAGCACCTACATGCGCCACCTCGGGGGTGCCAACCTGCTTGACTCCGTCAATGCGGCACACCGTCTTGCATCCCTTGCTCGCCTTCCTCTTGGCCTTGCTGTTTCCGCGCCCGGAGCTTCCCTCGTACGGACCCGACGTGTTGAATGTCATTTCAATCCACTGGATGTGAAACTCTGCGGCATCGCCCTGCGTCATGTTTCCGCTCCACTCGCCGCCATCGCTCCACATGTTGAGCACGAGAAAGCTGGGCTTGCGTGGCACCGAATACGTATTCTGCGCGACCTGGGCGCCATTGAGGAACCAGTAGCTCTGCTTGGGCAGCCAGTCGATGCGGTGCGTTTGCCATTCGTCCCAGCGCGCCAGGTTAGTCGGGTCGAGCGATGCAGCGGCGATTTCATTCCCGCCTTTGTCGACCGATGGCTGGTTTGTGTACCGGATCTTGTCCGTAGGGTCCTGCGTCAGAATCTCAATGTCCGACTCGTTGCTGTCGTCGTAGAAGGTGAAGAAGCCTGCGACGGCACCTGAAGCGCCTTGCACGCGCCCGGACATGCGGAGGGAGGCGTGCATGAGGTTTTTTTGCTGGTTTTCAATTTCGGCAGCGGTTTGGTGCGAAGACAGGCGCGAGGTGCGCAGGGCGAGATAGGATGATGACGAGTCGGCATCTTTGGAGCCCAGATAGACGTTTGCGGGTGAGTTGGCCATGGGCACGGGGAAGTCGTCGGTTGCGGGCTTGCTCCAGTTTTGGATGCCCCAGTCAAAGTTCCAGGCGTCGCTGTTGAAGAGGTCGGGCTGCCAGGTGGGTAGTTGGCCGGCATCTTGGGTTTCGTTGATGCGTGGTGGTGAGGTGTCGAGGGCACCAGGCAGATTGCGGAAGTCGTAGAAGCGGTAGTATTGGAAGTAGTCTGGTTTTCCGGACCCGGATTCGACCACGTAGCAGTCGCAGTCTGCGTTGTTGTCTTTTGGCGTTTCGCTCATGGTGCTGGTGTAGGGCGAGGTGGCGTGGATGGCGGGAATGAGCAGTGTGGTCAGAGGGAGGAGCAGGGCTCCGAGGGGCGGGAGGCGAGCCATGTTTGGAAGAGAGAGAAGGATAATGGCTGTCTGTATGTTCCCTCGCCAGAAGATATAAGTGGAAAACCGGGGTGAGTGGAAAGCGGCCAGAGGGGTAATGACTAGTCCAGTAGGGCACGCAGCAAGAAAGTGAATCCACGTGAATAGGAAAAAGCGAAGGATGGCCGACCCAGACCGTTTTTCAGAGAAATACTGGTACACGACGCCGCATGGGGATGCGCAAGGAAAGCCGTGGCGTGGAGCGCGGTCGCGAGATATTATACTCGAGCCCACACGGCGGGTCGAGTGTTGCAGTCGAGCCTGGCAAGCGCCACACCAGTCTCGACACGGCTACGGCGAGTGCTTTTGTTGGCCAAGCAAAGCAGTCGAGTGAGGCGCAGTTGCCCATTCCAACCGCTGCACGTGTAACCGCAACAAAAGGACAGCTGACGGTGGTGTGTGTGTGTGAAGCCCCTTTCTCCCACAGCTGGCGCCGCCCTGTCCCGTTCCAGACCTACATGCTCCTTCTGCTGCACTCAGCCACATTCACGGTATACTTGTGTGTCCTGCACCCGTTTGCGGCGTGCCGGAAGCCCGTCATGAGTCGAGGCGTGTGGAGGAGGGGCTCCCGGGCTTATTGTTAGCCTGCTTTTGGCATGGCCTGGCGCGTGGTTTATTTGGACGACGCGTGCGTTTCAGCACATTGATTGTGGATGGAATGTTTCTGCGCTTCCCTTGGCACCGGGCCGCTCGTCGGGTCTCTGAGTGTCCTGGTTGCCATGCAAGGCTACGCACGAGATTGTTATGTTGAGACGTTGGCAGATGACGGCGAGCTGAGGCCAGCAAGATTTCGACTACACGGCATCACGACAACAACTGGCCCGGTGCCGCCATGACCCGTGCTCCCGGTCAGATCACTGTAAAACGTTTCCATGGACCCATGAAGCCAATGGGCCTCGCGTGGTCAAACAGCAATTATTGGACTAGGACTATCCGGGGCCTCACCAGCCACACGCCCCCTGCGCCCCACCCGACGCTGGCACACGCCAATGCAACTCAAGCCCCCAAAATAGCCGTCCCACCCCTACGCCAATATTCTCCCATGCGGCTGGATGCGAGTCGGTGAAACGACGAGTTTCTGCTTTCTGCACTCTGCATGCTCGTGCGCACCGGCGGTGGTGGGTGGCCGAGTAAGCCGCCCGCCCATTGCCCACGACTAACTAGGCGTATGTAAGCCATGCCCGTGCGGGAGGCGCCGGGCCAATGACGTCTGTCGGCACGGCCAAACGGTCGCTCCGTGTTGACTACACTACCTAGTCGATCACAACAACATCAACAACCGCCTCCATGTCCGCGACTTTTGCCAAACAGTATCGCTGCAGAATCTATCCATCTCTGTCATGGCTAAGCAGCACAAGCGCTGCCAAGTACTGCCAAGTACTCCTCCTGCATGTCTCTTTGGAATGCTCCTCGGAATCCTGTTACATGTCTACATTTAGACGGTACCCTTCCCCACACTAAGCTGCCAGACCCGTCTGGGGAATCCGACCTCGTCTTATTCTCGGCCAATCAGCTGCAACTGCCAGACCATCATAGAGCAGAGATGATCCATCGTTTAGCTGCAGCCAGCATTGGAGTCGACCACATGGACAGGGCCCCCCAAGAAGCCGTCTTGGCGTCAAACTACGGTCCACGCCTCGAACCTGCCCCCTCAACAAAACGTGTCCGCTGCTTCTCTCACAACATGACGCAAGTCAGAATGACTGAGGGCCTGTCTTACTGAAAGCAAGACGAGAGCAACAATTTAATTGTCAAATCATCGCTCACATCTTATGAAGTTTTTTTCTTTCAATCATGGCACAGTGGAAATCAAGCGACTCCTCTTGGTCCCAAGTACTTTACACTTGACGGTTGGATCAGAGTCAGCCCCTTGATTTACACTCATGGATCTCGGTGGCAGGTGCGTCACGGACCATTTGCTCTTTGAGCTGATCGCTGTTTTGCCCTGTGATGCTTTTCCCGCTAAGAAATTACCCGTTTCTCTTAGTCTTCTTTGCTCTTGTATATAAAAACGTATCATCCGTCGTCGCTATATTCCCGTTCTCAGCTTCAGCCTGTGTGAGAGTAAAAAAAAACCCCCCCTATTCGTGTTTGACCACTTCACCCCGGAAATGCTTTTCTCCAAAGTCGTTGCCGTCTCACTGTTGGCGCCGCTCGCCACCGTTCATGGAGCTGGTATACCAAGTCAACTACGATCTCGCAACCCTTTTGCTGCCATCGGTTCCAGAGGCACAGTTGAACGTTGTGGTCCCCAGTACAACAACCAAGTCTGCGACCAAAACGAATGCTGCTCCTCATCTGGATACTGCGGAACTACAAGCGACCACTGCAAGGCGCCTGATTGCCTATACAAGTACGGGCCTGCATGCGATTCCAACAAGACTCCCTCAGGTGCAAGCACACGAAACATCCCTCGACCTCAGCTGGGCAAAATTCCTTACGGCGGCGGAGGCATCTATGCCTGCAACAACCCCGGGACCGTGGCTATCACATACGACGACGGGCCATACATCTACACCGAAAGCGTAATGCAGCAGTTTGAAGCCAAGGGAGGTCGTGCAACTTTCTTTATTACCGGAAACAACCTTGGCAGGGGCGCAATCGACGAGAAATGGGCTGGTGTTGTGAAGAAGATGTACGATAATGGTCATCAGGTGGCATCGCATACATGGAGCCACCTGGATCTTTCAACCATTACTAAGGAAGAGATTTACGACCAGATGGTAAAGAACGAAATGGCCATTCGTAATATCCTCGGCCGTTTTCCGACGTACATGCGTCCACCATATTCGTCGTGCAATGGCGACTGCCAGAGCGTCATGGCGGAGTTGGGTTATGTTATTTCATACTTTGACCTCAACACTGATGGTATGTTGATGCCGAGATGATAGCAGGGTTTTCAGAACAGAAAACCGTGACTAAAACAACTCAATCCTCAGAGAACAGAATCTAACGAACTTCACAGACTACAATAATGCTACCCCCGAAAAGATACAAACCGCAAAAGACAACTTCAAAAACGGCATTGACTCGCGTAACACCGGCTCCGACGGCGACAGACTAGTCATTGCGCACGACATCCACCAAACCACTGCCGACGCCTTGACCAAGTACATGCTCGACTACCTATACAGCCAGGGTCTCCGAGCCGTCACCATGGGCGAGTGCCTGGGCGATCCCAAGGAGAATTGGTACCGTCAAGCCTAATTCTACGATCTCGCTGTAATGATTGTGAGATGCACTACTATATCACGCTTGGCGAACTTGTCTTCTTCTACTGCGATGATGATGAAGTATACGTTGCAACGACTTGTTAATATCTCTTCCTATCTTCTCTCTTGGTACATATGTACATAGTCTCTTATATTTTGTTTGTATCTATTTTAATAGACGAGAGGACGTTCTTGATTCATCCGACCAAACCACATGTGCCAACATACGGAATCCAAAATCCATCATGACATTTGTTCTTTGCTATGGAGAAATAAACGGTGCATGTATTGTTATGATGCTTTGCAGAAATACCACGTTGCCACAATTCATCATGATAATCAAGAACAAGAACAACGATTGTATATGGAGTAGGCTAATAAATACATTTCTCTTCTTACCCTCTCCCAAAAAGAAAAAAGCTACATCCACCTCACATCACGCCCACCCCCCCTTGCATTTATGTACATACAACATGTACATACCAGCGGCCAAACCCTTACGTCAAGACCACGTCACAACCGTCTCGGCATCACCTAGCTGAAAGCTATCTTCGGGCTGCGTCGGCGCCTGACCCCTCTTCTTCTTGTCCTTCTTACCACCCCATGTAAGCTCAGTGCTGGGTTTCCCGAGGTTGAAGCTGTCTTTGGGCTGGTCGGTACGCTTGCTCCAGATGATTTCGCTCGACGGCTTGCCCAGCTGGATGTCATCTGGGTTGGTGGGAGTGATGCTGCTGCTGGTGCGCTTGCTCCAGATGATTTCGCTGTCGGGCGGCGAGAGCTCAATGTCGTCTGGGTTGGTGGTTCCGTCGGTGCGCTTACTCCAGATGATTTCACTGGAGGGCTTGCCCAGCTGGATGTCATCTGGGTTGGTGGTGGTGGTGGCTCCGTTGGTCCGTTTGCTCCAGATGATCTCGCTGGAGGGCTTGCCGAGCTGGATATCATCTGGGTTGGTAGTTGTGTCGGCACTGCGGGCTTTCTTGCTCCAGATGATTTCGCTGTCGGGCGGCGAGAGCTCAATGTCGTCTGGGTTGGTGGTTCCATCGGTCCGCTTGCCCCAGGTGACTACCGACGAGGGCTTGCCCAGCTGGATGCTGTCTGCTGGGGCACCAACAGTCTGCTGTCCCTAAGTTTAGCATCAAGTTACGAAGATAGCAAGGGACTTGGTTGGAAGGACAACAGTACCTCGGACGAAGGGACAGGTGCCGCACTGCTGATGGCGACCAACACGCCTGCGGCGACGATGGAAATTCCTCGGTACTGCATCTTTCTCTTTCTCTTTCTCTTTCTCTCTCCTTCTTCCTATCTGGCTTTGTTGATTCGTTCTTGCTGATTCGGTACCGAGTCAAAGTGATGACGAAAAACGGATTTGTGTAGCTCTTGCTCGCAAGGAGAGATATGATCAGCACTCTATACTCGTGTTATATATATACCAACAAGCCCCTAGCGCGTGGCGAGTGATCACAACATGGTAACATCGGAAGCAATTTATACACATAATTTGAACCAAACTTCGAACATCCTTTGCTCTCATGCAGGGTGTACTTATCCCGGTGGGGCAGGTAAGGTGACTGCTCGGTTCGAGGCCGTAGATACGAGACGTGCGCAATCTGGGTAAACTATGTAGTTCATCCGTGTTTGGGTTAGCGCAGCTAGGATGACGGGGGAAGCTGTTCAGCCAGAGTTTGACAGATACTCTTGTTGGGCACGAAAAAAGCTTTGGCGCATAATAAGAGTGATCCGATGTTCCGGAAGAGGCTATTGGCTCGTGCGGGTGAAAGTTCAAGAGCTGAATAATGCCCATTTGTGCTTGTGATAGATTGTTGTACTATACACCCGGAGCGCTAGCGAAAGCAAAACATTCTTCTAGACTGTTGCCTCTCTCAGATACCCTTTTCGCCATACAAGCCTCTTGCATCTCCGTATTCTGTCATGATTCAATAAACCATAAGGTGTGGCTATACAGTCCAGTCTTCCTTAATCCTATCAGCCGTAGGAACAGGTATAGCATTGTTGAATAGTAGCGACACGCTGTGTATTCTCTTGTACGACACAGTGTAATTCTAGAGCGGGCGCTTGTTCGCGCTCCCCAATTGCATCGCTACACTAACTCCCATTGCTTCAGCTCGGGGCTGGTCCCACCACACATCAGTCTGTGTATCTAGTATCAAGCGGCTGGCATGCAGATTGCCTTCAGATAAGAAAAGGGAAGGTGTTGCCTTTGATCTGCTATTGGACCACGAGGGAGAATCGCCCTTCCGATTGTGACGCAAGGGGGTCTTGGTAGATATGTCGTTGGACTTCTTGACACTTAAAAAGTGGCTAATATTTAGATTTGCACAGGCTTGGGAGCGATCCAGATCTACAGACGTTCCAGAAACGAAGGGCAAATATGCGTTGGCAAAGTCTGGACCTTGGCTACTCAAGTGGATCCTGGCTGGACTGGCCAAACGCGTTCCATTTTGGCAAGCTGCGTAGTAAAATACAGGGAGCTTTCAGAACGGCCGTATCTCAAAATAGCCAGGAAATCCGGGGAAGGCACGGATTCGCTGGGCTACAGTTTTGAAAGCGGCGCATGTCGGCTGAGATGGAGCACCCTTGTCACTATCAGTGTGACTGATTCAATCTTCGTGCATTCGTGCTGCAGACGCAGCTGCTTAGATTAAAGCTGCGCGTTATGGCTAAGCGAGTATCTACGTACATGTATGAGCAAAGCCAATGGTGCAAGAAAGACCTGACTTGACGCAAATACCTTGACAGCCTTGGCTGAGCACCAAGTAGTTGATTCTGAATACAATGTGTGGAGACAGTTTCAAACGGTTCGATCGTACAGTTGTAGCCATGTGTTTGGGGCAACGTTAACGAGGTCAGTGGGTGAAGGTCAAAACCTCACCAAATAGAAAGGACGCAAGCAGTTCCAAGAGATTTCACTGAACCGACGCTCTGACCATGTTTCGTAATTGACCCATTGGTGATAAAGATGCAGAAGCGAGAATGCAAATTGCGTGCGGTGCGGGTAATCTAAATAGACGATAGGAACGAGGATGCGCTTGGCAGCGCAGCGGTCGGGTGACACCTCGGTGTTGGAATACGCTAAAGGTCTATTTCGCTTGCCACCGTTATTAAATCGCGGATCAACGGCGCTGGGTATGGCGAACAGACTCGGACGTATGTTTGGACAAGACTGTAGAGTCGAATCAGTTTCGAAAAATAGGCGAGCTAGACAACATTCATGAGAGGGTGGTATCATTGGATTACATTGCCGTCATGTAGGCGTTATCAGTACATCCTGCTACAAAACGCCGGCCCAATGCTCTGATGCGCATCATGGTATAAACATTCATAATGTACAGGTAGTAGTATAAACTTCATGGCTCCGGCTCCTTTGGCCTCTCGCCGAATTCGTGTTCGACCCAAGTCGCCCATGCTTCTTTTGTGTCGGCCGTATTGTGCTCGATGTCTCCGTAAACATCAAACTCGTCTTGTGAGGGCATCAGCTCATCAGTTTCCGCCACATCTTGTGTGGAGTCTTGTCCAGAGGGCTTTACGTCCTTGACGTATTGCGACACAGCAATCATTACATTGTCCGCAACCCACGCTGGGGCTAGGTATTCGTTCTTACGCCTTGCTAAGCTTGTCGTCTTTGTAGCTGCGTCGATGACTGCCTTGCGGTCAAAGCCTCCCCTGGCTAGATCGTTCAATATTTGATTGAAGGCAACAGTATTGCCAGTGATGGAACATAAGCTGAGCATGTGACTGTATGCTTTGGCCATGTCGTAATGTTTCACTCGTGCCTTGATGCTGTTTATCTCCTCCCATACGTACAGACCGCCTTCCCAATCGGCACGACGAACACAATCTCCCAACAGCCTGGTTAAGCCTCTGACGTCGAGGCCCCAGCCATCCGCCTTCATCTCGTAGTAGATGTCGAGAGCTCGGTCAAAACCAGCGAATCTCATGACGCCACCGATGAGCGCACTGAAAACCATGGGCGTCGGATGAACCTTTTGGAGAACCTTTTCCGCATTGACACGAACAAGTCGATCCTGACTGGCCTCATTGATGGTGGTTTCTGGATTTGCAAGCATGAGCGCGTCATCCAAACCCCTCATTTTGGCTACGAAACGCGAAAAGCTGGCAGCTGTTGATTGCCCCCCTAGCGCATAGTGCTCAAGGATCTCACGGCAGGTGATCTCATTCGGCCGTATCTTGTTGGCGTAGAGTGCGGGTATGACGCGGTCGACTAGCTCTCTTCGACGCCAGCGTCTGAAGCCAACTATCAGGGTATTGAACGTCTGCAGATCCGGAGAAGCGGAGGAAATGAGGAGGTTGTGACATATTCTTGCCACGGCGAGGCCTGCTTTCCGATCATTGCCACGGGGTGTTTCGCGGAGTAGGGTTCGGAGACCATCGTTGAGCTGTTTTGTAATACCATAGAAATCGCCGTCGGCGTCCTGATGATAACTTGGAATGGCAGGGTGATTCGCTCGTATTCGCGAAGCAGCAATATCTTCGGCCGAGCTGTCTACGCGCGTCTTGTGAAGATTCTCAAGTGCTTCTAAGATTTCCAAGCGTGCTTCTTTGCGTTCATCTTCGTTCATGCGGATGACCTCCAGGATCTGAGGTGCCAGCTTATTAAGCTCATCACTTGCGGTGTTCAAAAAGCGAGCAACACCAGCGTAATATAATAGTTCGTGGATAAGAAGTCCTGTAGAAAGCTCCTGCATCGCCAGCTTTTTCCACGTATGCCGTCTCCGCATTGCATGGAGGCGCAACATGTCTGGCGCCCACAATGACTGAGGCGGAAGATTATATCGCACAAGATCGGGACCTGTATTTGCCGGCCACTCAAGCAGCTGGGCACCTGGGAACCTGGAATCGAAGCGTAAATCGTCCCATGTCATTTCTGAATAATCGCGGATCTGAGACTCCACCTCTTGTGTTTGCAAGACTTGATCATCGACAAGGTCCATGCCGATCATTCTTTGCAGAGCACCCCAGTCCAAATCTTTGGGCAAGTCGTCAAAGGATAAGCCATGGTACCCAGGCTCGTGGGCGTGGGCATCTGCTCGTTTTGGTTCCACCTCTCTTTCTCCCAGGCTCTGGTTGTCCATGCCCTCATTCAGCTTAGTGAATGTCTGTTCCCATTGCCTGCTCCTGAAAGCTTTGGCCTTTGTATCCACGGTCAGCCTCGCAGCAAAAACTGTTGTGTGTACAAAAGTCGAGATAGGCGTTGCCAGTGGCCACGACACACGGAAAGCTGTTCGACCGCTGGCACGCCCGAGAGCGACAGTGTTGCAGACGCATGATATGCATCTGCAGGTACCCGGGTTCGATCTTGCCCGGGACCAGATTGCTAGCATCGCTACCGGGGCATGCTGCGCGAGAATTCGTGAGGCGACGAACGACCGAGTCGCGGACGAGCGGGCGATACGACGCACGGCGGCGGGCGCAATGATGCAATTGATGGTTGGTGACTATACAGTACTGGTCATGCGTCGGGCGGCCGGTGTGACTGTTGCTCGAGGGTGCAATGGCAGTTTTGCGTAGGTGAAAGAAAGTCGTCTGATCATACGAAGATTACCACAAAACCTTAGCGCATCCGCTAGTTTGCGGCTCTGCTGAAGTTAGGATTTGACTTGGATCCACGAACAGGGGAAATAAAGCAAGACAGAATCGATAAGCTGTATCCGTTTCGCATTGATTATACATGATGCTATCTAAAAAAAACAAAGTGTGTTTCTTTATACGCGCATCGCAAAACTTGGTACTCCTGGCGTATTTGCACGACTTCCCCGCGGTGGTGTACGCCAACCAATCGGCGTTACCTTTTGCCGACAACTTTCCAAAGCTGCAGGCGCGCGAGCAGTACTGTATACCAACATCGACCTCTGCGTTGCACTCCCGCACCCTCAAGACTCTGTCCACATTACTAAGGCCACAGCTTGAGTCGCAGATATGGCTGTATGTAGCTTCTGCTCTTGCGCGCTGTTGCACATGGCTAATAACTCACAGGCAGTCGCACCTTTCAACCCCCGACCTCTCCTCCAGAGCTTGTACGTCGCGTCTTCCTTTCACAGCCCACCTTCCAACTGCCAGGACTCCGACTGACATACTGTAGAGTCGACAAGGACATTGTCGTTCGGTTAAAGTGGGGCGAAACCGAGTACAAGGGTAGACTTGTCTCGGTCGACCTGTACATGAACATCCAGCTCTCAAACACGGAAGAATTTGTAAACGGCGTCAGCTCAGGCACCCTCGGACAGGTCTTGATACGGTGCAACAATGTCCTCTGGATTGGCAAGGCCGATGAGGTGGAACCAAAGACTGGGAAAGACACGGCAATGACCGGCTGAGGTTTCTAAGCAGACAACAACGTGATGCGCGGCACAAATCAAACTTGTAACGGAAGTGGGCGTTCGCACAAGGGTGCGCTGCAGATGGGCGAGCGAGCCTATGACACATGCGCCTGCAGTAGGAAGCCAGCAGCGCGCTCTGACTGGGATTTAAACTGAAGATACCACGAGGCTACCTGGCGTAGGCATGAGATAGGGAACTCAGCATACCAAAGCCTCAAACACGAAGCATCTAAAATAGCATCATCATTCAAGCCATTGGGGGTCATTCTATCTCCTCGACCATCATCTTTCCTTTTCCTTCTTTCTTCTCCAATTCTGGTTGTACATCAAGCCCTCTGAGTTTGCCTTCCAGTCCGAGATGTCGGCCAAAGTCTAATCCGTCTTCTCTGGCCATGTATAGCTCCTTCATTCTCAACGTCTCCATCCCTTCTATCACACTTGAAGCATGATCCCGAACAAGCTCGTCTGTGTCTTCGTCCTTCACCCACTTGATGACTCTCTCTACCTCCTGCTGTTGCTTCAGATTTAATCTGACTGTATTTTTCTGTCCACCCTCCATTGCCGCATCGACACCACGCAACAGCCCCATTATGACAAGAACAGCAGCACGTCGCAATATGGCCTTTGCATCTTCTCTCTCCATACTGAGAATAAGGAGTACCATCTGCAGCGATACGTCAATCGACAGTTGTCGTAGCACATTGAGGCGGTGCTCGAGCAAAGTCGACAAAACGCTGAGGGCAGAAGCGCGGACTCTGACATCTTCCTCGATACCTGTGTTTTCCCAGCCACTCACAATCTTGTGCAGTGTATCGTAATCTGCTTGCTCTTGTGGGTCCGCACCTTCAGGCTCAAAGATATTGGGTATCGGACCATCCCAGGCTGCTTCCCCTTCTTCCTTCAACCTTCGCTCATTGTCTGCAACTTCGGTTCGCACCGAAAGCGTTTGTGCGCGCTGGCCGCGGCGACTGGATAACGAGAGGCATGCCTCTGTGATTTGCTTTGCGCATCGATATCGCATTCCATCATGACCATGTGAGTTCCAGAAATCATGATTCTCTGTAAAGTTGTTCAACACCTCACCGACTCGTAGCCTGAGGTCCAGAGCGTTCTTCAGCTCCCTCTCCTTCTCGTCGGTTTGTTTTCCTCTCGCGAATTTCAGAGATCGCTCGTCAATATCCAAGAATGAATCCACCAAAATACCTACAACAGGCTTCGGTGCTCGGACTGCCAGTGTGACAAGAACCGGTATCGCAGCTAGGTGAACATAGGACTCAGGGTCAGCTAATGAAGAAGAAAGCAGTGTATGCGTTAGAGATGGTACATCGATGGCTGGGAATGCAGCTGAATTCTTAAGCATGGAGTGTACAGTGTTCAGGGCCCAGGTGCGGTTGGGCGGATCCGGTGACTGTATTTCTGCAAGACAGACCTGCAGTGCTGCGCGGTGTTCAGCGAGCGGGTCGGGGATCACTGTCGTCCCAGGGCCGGCTTCGACAGACGAAGATTTGGGCGTGGGCGTGATGAGGTGGAGGAGAGTGTTAGCAGAGTTGCTAATCAAAGTAGGTATGGGCGACTGTGTCTGATCTTGGGATTGCGCCAGGTATGCCAATGACGGCAAAAGTGCATGCAACATCTCCATGACCGAAGGCGTCTTCTTGAAATCTGATGAAACCACCAAAGTGTTCAATATACTCAGCGCAAATGAGATCAGATCCTCATTGACAGCATCGTCTCCACCATCTTCGCCTTGTTTGTCTTGCTTTTGCACTATGTCGCCAAGCATAGCACGTTTGGAGCTGCGTAACTTGTCTGCATTGTTCGACACAGTCTTGTGCCCACTCACAAAATTTTGGATTAATTGTGCCATGAGTTGCACAATGTGCTCTGGGCTTCTTGCGAATCGGTCCTGGAAGTGCCTTGCTAGGGACTCTGATAACTTTGCATCGATTAACGCTGAGATAGGGTCGCCCATGAAGTCGTCGTCTGTCAGCAATTTCGCTCCTGGTTCTGCTGGTTCCAGCCATCGCTTCGTCACACTAAGAAACACGGATGCAACAATGTCATCCGGGATACTGGCCTCTGCTAATAAAGAAACCAAAAGGTTGATGCGATTATCCAAGTTGCTAATCTGTCCGAGCATTCCTTCCATAGTTCTCATATCGCTTTCGGACCGGTGTTCCATTCGCCGCCGTATCTCGACCCCGCCCTCCGATCCAGGCCCAAAGGTCCATGTAGTGTCTCCTTCCCAGAAAAGGTTTTGGGCGATGTTGTCGATTTGCTTTGCATCGCAGGCTACCTCCATATACCGCGATATGATTGATTTCGGAAGGGCAATCCACTCCTTGTCGAGTGAAGGTTTGAGTTTGGCGTAATTGAGCAAGCCCCATAACGAGAGTAAGAGCGGACTGACGAGGCGTTTGATTAGGCCGGCATGGGAGTACGAGGAAATTAGAGTGCTGGCCCGGCGAAGCGCGGGTTTGAAATCGCTTTCTTTGACAACCACATCACTACTCGCGCTTTCTCTCAGAGTCAAAACCTGAGAATTTTTTGGAAAGATTGCATGCAGTATGGGCTGTACAAAGATTTCCCACCCCACAGTACCCGGCGCCCCAGTCGTTTTCTTGCTTAAAATCCCACCTGCGATAATCTGGCCCGCCACGCGACTCAGTTCCTTTCCCTCGCCGCCATCCAGCAAGTTGAGTAGTTGAGGCGCAAGTCTTCTTATCCAACTGTCTTGTGTGATACCGCTCGGTGGGAGAACAAGCAACTTTGAGGCCTGTGTAATAGCTTCTAACGGAATAGGAATTTGCGATGGGCCGCCAGACGCGCCCTCAGGAACATGAGAATTTTTGGACAAGTATGACAGTGCCAGGAACTCTATGGTGTGTCGGACGCCTTGATTTCGAAGCGGGACCATGGACAGCTCCGTGGATATGACGGGTTTCAGCCATCCTGGTAAAGGCTGCTGCAGGAATGTAGTAAGTATCGGAAGCAGGCGGGACGTTGGAACCTCGTTGATTATCTTCTTGAAGACGGGCAGAAACTTGCATCTAGTGTCTTCAGATGAGGAGGGTGAAAAAGACAGCTCAGCAAGTGCAGACACGATATCTGGAAGGATCCTTTGGGAAAGCAGCGGTTGCACACCGGAGCCTCTTTGCTCTAGAATAGGCAAAATGCCTTCCATTACTACAGCCAAATAGTCCATTTCGTGATCTGGGGCCGCAGGTATAACGGTAGTCAGGACGGAGCGTGGTCGCTGACTAAAAGCTACTCCTGATGATAACTGCGGTAGAATGGCAAGCATTGTAATGAGGTCCAAGAGACCGTACACAACACCCGCAAGGGAAGCGTCATAAGGGGCGTTTGGATCTGCGGCTAGATCCGCAGCGTTGATGGCCTGGAGGTGAGAAAGAGATTGCTTGACGAGCGATGACGTAGAAGTATCACCGGTATATTTGCGGTTTTTATCAACAAATGGGCCGATGAAATTGGCAGCGCCATCTACTGCGTCTTCGACAGCTCCCATTGTAGGCAGTGCAGCCTCAGGCTTGCGGATGATGGTGCCGGTCTTCCGTTGGCAGCGAGCGATTTAGTCTTGATGCCGCACTGGATTTGATCTTGAGTAAGTAGCCCAAGTATCCAAACAGATATATCGGAAATGGCGGGGCTTCTAGCGTATATTGCAGACCCCAAGTCGCCACTTTCTGCGTATTTGATTACAATGCAAAGTTCCGTGGGTAGGCTGCCGCAGCGATGGTAGGGATTAGTCAGGGAAGGGGACACCCACGTGCTGGCGCTGCGCGAACGCGATTTCTTGGCGCTTGGCGACGCGTCGTCTCCTTCGTCCAGCGGAACACGGCTTCCACAACAACCTCAATGTCTCGAACACTACACGGCGTTCGTCTCCGATAAAAGGGTCAACACACTTCATTGCAACTCGACAGGACTCTGGATCTTGCACGTATCTTTCAACAGATCTGACCATGTCAATGCGGTGGGACGGTCGCGCAACGCCCTTCTATGGAACCGGTATCTTCTCTCGACTTGCTTGCAAGTATCACGCATGTTACTTTCCCCATAGCTACCGACGTCTGTCCTCCTTTTCGGAAGCAGCTCGTCTGCGCCTCACCTGCTTGCACGATCGACACACACCCGAGCCTCTTAGCATGGTCTCAATGGGTCGTTTGCATGTCGGCTCGCGCGTCTCAGTGGGATCATTGGGATTGCAGGTGACGAGGTCAGACTCGGATCTTAACCCTATCCATCTCCTGGCATTCATTCTCGTCATTGCACGGAACGAAAAGCATCGCGGTCATGTCGCCGACCTCCCGATTAGCCCTGGCGGAACAGCCCACATCCTGTGGACCAGTATGGCTGGGTGCAAAAGGTAGACTCGAGGTACGGGAGTGGGAACTCGAAATGAGATGACATGTGCCTGTTGGGGTGTTAAAGTCCTCATACGAGGACCACGTCGGCATCTCATCCGTGCAACAGACTCTGGTTACTAAAGATAGCTTCACGGTGGTAACAGCAATGCTAAGAGAAGAGAAGTGACGGGAGGTGCCGGTCACCTTGACAGAGGATTGACTTTGGGCTCTTGAATTCCGCCAGCACGCAGCCTACTCATTTCTGGGTCTCGAACAGGAGTTGCAACACCAGGCTCTGACTTCCACCACGTCCTTACCAAACATCAAGTATGCAGCGAATAGACGGAAGAAGAGCGCGGTTTCGACTGTGGTCAGCCTAGCATACAGATGTATCAACCAACCTGTTTTGGCTTCGGCTGGCGCTGAGATCCACTCGTCGGAAAGGCAAAAGCCCAGCGAGGTCTCTGCGTCTCAGGCAGATATAATCATCAATGGCGAATCGTCCCGCTCCGGATCTGATGTCTTGAAGCGCATGCCTGAAAGGCTTAGTCTGTGTACGTGTGTCAGGCAAGGTTCGCAACGTTGGCACTGTACGATGACTAGACTCGGGTCAGTTGATAGTGTCCGGCGATGAAGACGCTTGTGCATCTCTCTTACAAGGATGAGAATCCTGATCACTTCTCTACACTCTTACGTTGCCTAGAACATCACAGAGCCTGTGTCGCGATGTACATCGCCTAGCACTAGTCGCTTCACTGCGATATCTGGCCAGTCGCGTTAGTCGTCAACATGCACGTTCAGCGTGTATGGGCATAGACGAGCGTATGCCCTTTCGATCGAAAGGTCACCTGGCTTTTACGATCGGCCATGCGGTTTTTGAGGATGTCGTTTGTCCGCATCACAATGCCCTTCTCTACCGGGAAGTGAAAACAAAGACTAGTCTCTGAGAGTCATGCAACTACACAAAGAGAGAAGCTTCCTGGCTTTCAAACCAGCAAAGCCGGAATCATCAGAAGGAAGTTACGCGATCGTTGTGCTGTCTGATTAGGATCTTGTGATTGACAAGTCTCGAGCCATGAGGAAGATGGTCTCGCTGCAATGGAGTGAGCCAAGTGGCTTTTGGAGATGCGACGACATATTCCGTGGATGCGCCATGACTTCTGCGAGCTTTGTATGTCGGAGCGTATCGCTTTCCATTCTGCGGCATGCGACTACTGCCATGGCGACCGAGCGGGAAAAATGGTGGACTGGGCACAGCAAACCGGCAAAATTTTGGAAGCCACAACGTATCGCTCCTCGAATCAAGCTTTGGAGACGGGACCTCTCTAGAGTGAGGCTCAAGGTCTAGACCTGTCTGTCACCATCGCCTGGAGGAGCCTTGCGGGCCCCTTTGTTCCGCCGTCTTTGCTTCCTAGGCATCCTGCCATTCATTTCTTCGCGATGCCGCCGAGTCACGACACGGGGTGGAGTAGCGAAACGTCATCCAACGCGAGACTTAATGATTTCATTGGCGTGGAGATGGAAGTGCGTAGTGAGGGGTATTGTGGGGTTCATATGGCCGTCTTTCGAGGCGGCCATTCTTTTTTCATATAAGTGCACCTCATTTGGGAAATAGATGCTACGCTAACTAGTGCAGGCTCAGAAACATACGACCCGTATTCTCCACCTCGTGTTCGTGCAGAGGCTTGCAGCGGGTATACCCATTTCGCATGAGAGGCTGCAGCCAAGCAAGCCAACATATATTCAGCCGGTGTAGGGACATTGCGAACGCGAGATACCAAGACAACTAACACCTCACGCGACTTTCAACACTCGGCTTTTGTTCTCTGCTACTTTCGATCCTCCAGATCTGGCTGCAAATTATCGATACATTGTCGTAAGCCACTTCTGAATTCGACGCCTTGGACCGGTTCTGGATACGAATATCTGTGCTGCCTACTGCTGCTCGGAATTGGAGTTTTCTGCAGGAACAGGTAGGAGCAACGATCCAATAAGTCTCGCCTTAGGGAAGCATCTGGTCTCCACCAATAGGGGAAATGGTGGTCGCATGTGTCAGGGAGGAAGGAGACATGTTTCCTGCTCAGCAACGACGGCCTCATTATGTGATGCATGTAGTCTGCTCCAATTTCAAGCCACATTCAATCTATGACTGCAGTGGTTAGCTCATGAAGTCTCGGCAACCATGACAAACAGGTCTCGGTAGTTATGAAAATGGTGTTTGAATTGCATCAACAACCAGGTTTCTGCGCAGCTCGCCTCATGTCCGCCCATGCACACGCCATGACGCTATAGCGTGATACTCACATGCCAAGGTGTATAGCATTTGTATACATGGTGCATATGTAACTGGAATGTAACGCCATTGGCAAGTTGTATAAGAGCGGGCGCAGTGCCAGCACTTCAACAATGAATCACTCTCCTTTCACCATTAACTGTTTGCTGCTTCAAATCCCACAACAAAAATTTTCCTGGCACTGAACACCCTGACAAGACCATCTTGACAAAACTCCGATTGTAAGGGCTGTTGAACATTGGAAACTGTACGTACTATTGGAATTGGCAACTAAACCCAAGAGATCTTTTTGTCCAAGTCGGAATGTCGATTCGACTCCTCTATGCCTGCTGCGGACTTCTGTTGCCTTTGTTGATCCGCGCCGACACTTGTTCCACGGTTGCAGGCCTGGGAGACATCGATGTGACATACTCCTTGGACCTAGCTTACATTCAAGAACAAACCCAATACTGGTCGACATCATGCTCCGCTCTTCTACCGTCATGTATCATCTTTCCCAAGACGGTAGAACAGGTGTCGACCGTGATGAAGGTTCTTGCCAATACTACCGAATCGTTTGCCATCAAATCCGGAGGACACAACCCGAATAATGGCTGGAGCAGTGTGGCAGGTGGACCACTTATTGCCATGGAGCGTTTGGATCAGGCTGTTCTGGACAGCAGCACAGGCATTGTCGACGTTGGTCCTGGAAATCGGCTAGATAGCATTTCTGCAAAGTTGCAGGGCTCCGGCTGGACGTTTGTTGGTGGGAGAATCGGCAACACTGGGGTTGGTGGTCTGGTTCTGGGCGGAGGCCTCAGCTACATGTCTACCCAGTACGGGTGGGCCGCCTCAAGTGTTCTAGAGTACGAAATCGTGTTTGCCAATGGCACAATCGGTCACATCAGGAAAGACAATCACCCCGACCTCTTTGTTGCGCTCAAGGGAGGCGGCAACAACTTTGGTGTTGTGACAAACTACAAGCTACAGGCACGTCGCCAAGGAAATGTATGGGGTGGCAATCTCGTGTACTTGCGCACGCCAGAGAAAGATGCAAAACTACTCCAAGCGGTGCGAGACTGGACCGAGTACAACGAGGACGACAAAGCGGCTGTGATTGTTACTGCAGAGCGAACAAACGTTAACGTTGTCGACTCATGGATTATATTCTTATTCTACGACGGTTCAGAGCCGCCACCAGGGCTCTTCAAAAACTTCACTGACGTCAATCCGCTCTTAGACACAACCCGCACACGAACGTATGCCGACTTGATGGCTTTCAGCAATTGGGTTGTGCTCAAGGGAAATGTCGTTGACATCGCTACCGAAACGATCCCTATCCCATCCAGCATTAATGCAGTTGAGATCATGCAGGGTCTGCATAACCACTGGCGCAACGTCTCCGGAACCACGCTGCTGGTGCCAGGTATAGTTGCATCCATCGCATGGCAGCCCTTTCCGAAGCGAATTGCGCAAAAGGCTCGAGAGCTTAGTCCCGATCTCATTGACGCCGATGCAAACGTCAGCCGCATCATCATCGAGATGAACTACGCGTTTACGCCCAAGACTCTGTACCAGAGCATGGCTGATACCATGGAGGCTACGTACACGGGTATACGCAATAGGGTGTTGGCATGGCAGGCCGAAGGTAAGCTTCCAGAGGCATATTTGCCTGTCTTCATGAATTATGGGTTTTATCGACAGGATTATTTTGGGCGGCTGAAGCCGGAGAGTCGCGCGCTTGCGAGGAAAGTTGCGGATGCTGTGGATCCGAAGGGTTTGTTTCGCATGCGAACAGGGGGCTGGAAGCCTTGATGCAAGGCTTGGTTAGTTTGGGGATAGCTCTACGCCAGTTACTTGGTATAACTACTTGATCAGTGATTAGTTGATAAAGACGCGCTACTGCGAAAATATATTGAAGGCTTTGTTATTTATCATTTTTCTTCTTCGATGGCGATAGGACAAATGGGCCGCGAAATGGTCACCGGCATCTAAACAGTACACTTTCGACTTGCAGAAAAGGAAAAAAAGGTAAGTCTAGTTGTCTTGTAGGGTTTCAAAGCCAACGCATACAAGAGGCTGCTCCAAGCACGATACACGATCTTGCTATCTCCTTGCTGACTCGGAAACTTTAAAGCAGAAGAATAGTCCTTACATTACTTCACTTGCTTAGATCGTTGGTGCGCTCGATTCCCGAAACACTGCATTATCATTAGTATGTAACATGACAGCATTTACGGCAACCAAGAATCCGGCAGTTGGATCGGTAGGAGATACGCATAGCAGGATATGAGGCGTATTGGTCGAACCACACGGCTTGATGTTTGATATTTCCCCATCCCATCCGAAATAGCACCGTTGGGCCGGGAGATGTTGAAACGTATTATTCCTGTTTCGGCCGAATTATTCAAAGCCCTTTGCGTCACCACGCAAAGTTCATGCTGCACGGGTACGTATGCTGATCGTATGTGGGAACGTGTACGCGAATCATCCGCCATTGTGGTGAAGATGAAGCCCAATTTGGAGCTTTGTTGTATGCACAGTAGTATGTTCGAAGCTATAGGCAGTTTCGATTCGAAAGACGTGGGCCAGGGTAATCGAATGTTCGGAACGGCTAAGTGGTAAGCCAACTGATGTTGGTAAGCATGACAGCTGATACAAAGCGTATTCTGACTTCCTTTCTCTGCATTGAATGCTTCCTTAGTGCTTGGCTATGTGGTCGATAGAGGCGGCAACCTAATGCATTTGTCAGGGGTACACGAACGGACGCTTAACAGTTAGCTCGGGCGGACCGACAATTTGATTGCCCTACTCGCTGGCATGTGAGGGATTATCTTCGCACCCAGCCTACCATAGCATGGCTCGCTGACAGCTCACTTTCGCAAGTTAATCGCGTTAGTTGTCTCAATGCCCCAGAGAAATGTACTCCGAACTAGCGGAAGGAATGCATCTAGATGCCTTCCGTCATTGTTGACCACCCGGGTCGGTCCCATCTCCGCATTTCATAATTCGTGGCGCTTGGACCATTATGCCTTGTGGGCTTATAGTGAGCGCATTCCTTCCCCATCGTGGCGCTTACAATATTGGTACTTAGTATGATATCCATATTATGTACCAAAAGCGACATAGGTTGCGTGGTTGCTCCGCCAGTGACCGAATATATTGTGTGAAAAGCGTGTAGGAGCTTTTCTGCAGCCAGTGATTTGGCGGTTACGTACTGTACAGATATAATTTTGGAAATGTTCATACTTGGATAGGTTCATCATGACCGTTGTTCTTCGAGCGAGTAGTGAATGGTGCAATGTCGGTGTTTGGCCTCATTCGGCAGCGTGTCGGTGAACAAAGACCAAGCAGGGGGGCAACCAGCTCGGTGGTTTGCATGTTTTCAGCTATGTACGCGAACCGAGATCAGGTTTACATGCCCACAAGTCGGCGTACTACGTGTTTCCCCCATTCCCCGCCGTCGGATAGTCGTTCTAGTACAAAATTTTGTCCGTCTATTCGTATAGACAATTGATAGCGGAACGGCCGCTTGGCATTGTGAATACGCCTTCTCAGTTTGTCATGGCGTACGTATGCCGTAACAGGTGCCGTGTCATTATCTTCTAGGCTTAAGCTCCGACAAGGCGATGGTATGACCGACGTTATATCAACTACCTCTGCCGCCGCATTTGTGTTCGTATGTAAGCATTATAAATCCTAGCGCTCGGTGCTTTCCCAAGAGTCTGCTCGGATGTTGGCGACCGGCCGTCCGGCTGCGCCGGGCATGTACAGAATCATCCCAGACCGATTACGCAAGGAGGGGCGCTGTTAATTGCTTCGGCCTTGGCCAATGTTTTGAGCATGGTTTCGATCAGCAGAGAAGGCTGAGATGCTCGTACGGAACAAGACGAAGTCGCGTAATGCCGGATGCAACCCAACTGTCGGGCTGTCTTTGGCGATGATGGGGTGATGGCAAAGGAGAGGGAATGGGGGCAAGAAGAAGACGGGATCGCTAGGGATGTGGGGACGCTGGTTGCCTAGAGTGGTAGGTAGGGGCACGGGTACTCGTAGTGGCCACCGCCATTGGGTAGCACCAACGCCACATACTAGCAGCCCCGTACTATTATCATGCCAACATTCGTGTACCGCTCGCACGAATGTCGCCGACAGCTGTTTATTGGAAACCAGCCAAGCGGCTCAGGAACCAGCACGAATACCGGCAGTTACTGGCGGTCTGCGCAGCGGTATTACTACGGCCACGCCGCCTTCAACGTCGACAGTACATAGTCAGGTAGGTACTGGCTGCGGCAAATCAACCACCCTCCCCATCTTTCCACCATGCCTTCATCATTGAGCATCGGAGTGACGGTCGTCCTCTCTGCGACTCGGCTTCTTGCACATCCGCTTTTCAATGGGGAGCTGATCTCCAGAGCGGAAGATCTTCTTCCTGAATACGATTATGTTGTCGTTGGGGCCGGCGCATCGGGCCTGACAGTCGCCAATCGACTATCCGAGGATCAGGGTATGGCTCTGCAACCATGTCATGTTTTGCGTACGTACATGACTAATCCGGCTACGCAACAGGTGTAACAGTCTTGGTCATTGAGGCTGGCCAATTGTACGTTGTAGAAACCTTCTGACGCCCTCCATATGCTAATTCAGGTGTTAGCGATCAGAATGAACCTTTTATGACTATCCCGGGCCTTGCTGGTGGCGCCATAGGCACCAAATATGACTGGAATATCACATACACTGCCAACCCTCAACTGAATAATCGCGTCGTTCCCATCCCTTTGGGTAAAGTTGTGGGCGGATCGACCAAGCTCAACCGCATGGTCTTTGATCGTGGCGCGCAATCCGATTACGATACATGGGAGACCTTCGGGAACAAGGGTTGGAACTTCCAGAGCTTTCTGAAATACTTCAAAAAGGTTCGTTCTGTCAACAATAGCGTAGCCCGTTCTAACCAGTTCACAGACTGAGACGTTTACACCCCCAACGCCACAAATTGAAGCGGAATACGACATCCAATATGATCTCAATTATTATGGCACCAAGGGCTACATCCAAACAACCTTTCCCCCTTTCTTCTGGCCAACAACGAGTAAGTTCCATATACACGTTTCTTGCACAACAGTCACTGATAGCACATCCAGAGAACATCGTAGAAGCTACCAAAGAACTTGGTATCTCAATCAACGACCAAGCCACTGGGAGAGCGTTCGGAGGTTATTTCCCCTTACACAACCAAGACCCCAAGACCGTAACACGTTCTTCTGCCCAAGAATACTATGTCTCTGCTGAGAAGCGTCCCAACTTCCATCTTCTGCCCGGTCACCTTGTGTCGCAAATCATCACCCAGAAGAGCAACGGCACACCCAAAGTAACCGGTGTCAAGTTTGCCACATCCGCGAATGCAAAGATCCAACAGACCAAAGTCAAGAAGGAAGTCATTCTTGCCGCTGGCTCACTGCACACACCTCAGCTCCTGCAGGTGTCTGGTATTGGCGACCCTGCTCTTCTTGCTTCTATCAAGGTACCTACAGTCGTTGATCTTCCCGCCGTTGGACACAACCTGCACGACCATATTGATGTCGTTGTAGTCAATACACGTAAGTAGTGTACCCCAATACTTGTCCCAACATCAAGACTGACCCCGACCGCGAAAAAGTCAATACAACCGTTCTTACCAACACGCTGTCATCCAATGCTACGTTTGCTGCTGAAGCCCGAAAGCAGTATGATGACTCCAAATCGGGTCCCCTGACTTCCCCGACTGCTGAATTTCTGCTGTTCCTCCCCGTCTCCACTTACACCAACGCCACAAAAGCCATTCTAGCGCAAGCCGTTGCAGCTGGTCCGTCCGCTTCTCTCCCAAAGGACGTACCCGCCGAAGTCGCGCGTGGTTATGAAGCAGAATTTGCCGCTCTTAACAAGAAGCTTGAGGCTAATGACTCGGCTATGATGGAGATTATCTGGGCAGACGGTGGCGTCGTAGTGCTTGCCCTGCAGCATCCGTACTCGCGTGGATCCGTCAAAGCTGCTTCTTCCAACATCTTCGACGCGCCTATCGCTGACTCAGGTTTCCTAAGAAACGATGTCGACGTTGCACTCTTGCGTGAAGCCGTCCATTTCTCCCGGAAGCTTGTCGGCACACCTGCCATCGCATCACTTAACCCATTTGAGGTTGTGCCTGGAGTCAATGTTACATCATCTGCAGACATCGACAACTGGATCCGCAACAGTGGTACGACAGTGTATCACCCCGCTGGTAGCTGCAAGATGGGTCCCAGAGACCAAGGTGGTGTTGTCGATGATCAACTTCGTGTGTATGGTATCCAGGGCTTGAGAGTCGTGGACGCCAGCATAATGCCCATGCTACCAGCTAGCCACACAATGACTACCGTCTACGCGGCAGCAGAAAAGGCTGCGGATATAATCAAGGGGGCTTGGTAGCTGCCATGTAAATAAACTCACTAGCAAAAATATAGAGATCTTGCGTAGATACGTCTAAAAAGTCACGGCCTTATCAGAGTGGAAAAAGTGACACATTCTAGCTCCCTGGAATGGCAAGATACTTGTTCCATTTTGCATTGCTGTTGTGATATAGCGTGCCATTCTTCCTATTTGATTTTCAATTGAGAGCCGATCTGCGCTGTGTTCGGCGACAAGAGGCGTCGCTGCGGATGTAAAAGTCTGGCCCAAAGGCGTATCCTGACAATATGTTACGGCAGGACTAACCATGTCTTTACACACATGTTTCTGACATGAATCACATAGAACTGTCGCCATCGTATTTTACGCGAAAGATGCTCCTCGATAAGCAGAAATTCGCGGCTGGACGGTGCTGCCAAAATGAACTTCTCAGCCTGCCCGACAAGAAATAATTTTTCCTAAGCGGAGTATCATTGTTATCAAAAGAAGGCCAATTTTCACTTGCTGTTAGAAGCAAAGTCCACTTACAGGTGCCTGCAACATCGTCGCAACATACCGGCGGGACAGTAACACAACATACCGATGCGCGATGTTCCCTACTTACCTAGAGCGATCTGGGGGTTTCAGATAAAAAAGAAGGAGACTGAACTGAAGATGATCTGGTGTGTCAAAAAATCTCCTCAATTATTCTTCGAAAGGAGCAAAAGAAAGTAATCGACGACGTTAATCAGCTCTAAATGTCATGCATCTATCAGATGCTTGTTCTTGAACTAATTGCATCGGCACAGCAGATACAACTAGAAATATATAAGCACGGATACCCAGTGACATGCGAGCAGTCTTGTCGGCGCGGGCTGTTCTTAGAATACCTCTCACAAGCACTTCTCACCGTTTCCAGTCTCGGCATTGCTTACCAGAACGACACACCTACTCCTGACGTTTCGGTACCCCGCTGGAATATCAACACGCTTTTGAATAGAGAACACCTTTTCCTCCACAAGAGGTATCACAAGATTTAGAGTGGGGTATTAGCCATGTCGATACCTAGATTCATGATTTCAGAATGCATTTTCACGGACGAGGAGTGAGATTAAGGAACTATCCTGACACTACGCAGCAATCTTTCAAGCCAGGGATGCAGTCAGAGGGAATCAATCTGCCCCCGTCCTAAAAGAAAGAATAGCACACCTGTAAATCGAAACGTAGCAGGCGCTATACTATACTTGACTGGACGTTCTCCATCAAGCGATCTTCTACAAAATCTCGATATTGTCCTACCTGTCACACCGCATATACCCACTCTGTGTTCGAAATTCGACAAAGGCTCTTTTAACAAGAAAAGGCGATAGCCAAACTTGGCATTATCCTGCAGAGCCAGCTAGTGCTGACAAATACACCAAGGTCAACATCTATACTGCTAGAGTGTACATATGCGCAACTTTTTGGAAAAGAGGAAAGACACTTGTTTCCAATGTTACATTGGTTCACTATTACGTGGCGTTATCAAACATGCTGGGATAATTGTCAATCCAATAAGCGCACCACTTGTGAAGCATCTCGTGCGAAGAGGTACTTGAGCTTTGTGCGCGTACAGTATTAGTCGAAGCAACACGGTCCGGACCCTGTCTCATCAAACAAATCCGGGTCTTTGTGACCGTGCCACCGACTTGATAAGCTGAGTTATTGACCCATGCCACCCTAAGGGAGCCATGCATCGGGCCTTCTTGGGTAAGACCTGCTGTTTCCGGCTCCCAGTCATTCTTGACCCCTAAATGACCCGGTCAGAGTGTAATAAACTACAGTAGATGCTGACATTCTCGCGCTGCCATTCCTTTTTGTACACCGCTAGGGGAGAAGGGAAAACCGAGCCACTATCGAAAGCCACCGAAATGTTTTCTCTTGCCTCATTCGTTGGCCACACTAACCCCACATTCACTTCACTTACCAGCCAACGGCTCTTGCCAATTTAGTTCCCGCCCTGTCCGTTGGCCAGATCGCTTGCCGCTGACCATCATGATCATTTCAATGTCGAATAGCTTTACATGGGCAAGTCAGAATGTGCCTTACCCGACAGATTCCTGGGAGCAAAACTACTTAAAGAACATGGCACCCACATTGTTCTGCATTGTGACTGTGAACATTTGGACAACTGAGCTATTCCTCTTTCTATCTTTACGACCTAACCGTCACTCTTTGCAGTAATTTCCCCTCAAAATGCGCGCCGCTATCTTCGCTTCTCTATTCCCAGCAGCGTTCGCTATCTGGAACCCGGAACTTTGTAACAATGTTGGAGGCTGCATAAGCTGGGGAAGCTCAGAGATTAATCACCCATGGCGCTGCCCCGATGGCAGTGCCTTGACTATGCCTATCTATATTGGCGATGTCCGAGACGCCGGAGCGGCAGGAAACCAAGTTGCAACCAAGGAGGAGTTCCCCAAGACCTGCTACGATGGAAAGTATCCTGCCCCTGGCGAAAAACTAGTGGTAAGTTTATCATCAAGTTGAATTCGAGGGATAAAGCATCGTTGGATTGGTGATTCATGCTGATATCGAACAGAAACGCGCATCGAGCAACGGCCAAACCATGTATTTGTGGATTTCTAGTGATTGCAATGATGCCAAACCAGCCAAGCCTGGAAATTGCTACAATGCAAACCCTAATCCGTCAACGTAAGTGAAAAAAAAAGGGCAAGTGTCTGATGTAGAGTCATGCGTACTGACATTTCTTGTAGCATCAACTTTTGTGCCATGTTTGATAAATCCGGAGGACAGTGCACCACTTACCCTAAAGCCGGCGAGTGTGAACGTTGGGGATACTCGACTGTCAGGCCGCAATGCAAGTTTTGGAAGCAGGGCCTCCAGGATCTCGTTGATCCGGAGTTTGGCACTAGCGGCTAAGGAATCGCAATATGTACTTGATGGTACACATGTAAAGCCCTGTGTTTTGAAGGAAGCCATAGGAGATACGCCTCTAAGAGCTCATTGTAACGATGCCCATTGGAGAAGGCATTGCAAATTTATCTTTGTGAGGATTTTAATGCAACACGTGTTGCGCACCCATACGCGGTTCAGCCAAACCCATTTGACTATTTCCCTATGTAAATACGTATTACCAGCTCGAGCATAGCGAATCAGCTCACGGTATATGAATCGAGCTGTTCAGTATCTACACTGGGTAATGATTCAAATACAAAGATCATCTAAGCCAAGTTTCCAGCTGCTAATTTCTCCACGACCTGGCTATCGAGGCACTGGTTTCAATGTGTCACTGACTTGTTCGAGTTTTCCATATGTATGCAGTTATCATTCGCGTTAATTTCAAAACACATGTCTCAGAACAAGTGTGTAGGAGTGAGATGCAGAGCAAAATAGTACTTCAAAGAGTATATGCAAGTACGCAAAGCTTTACCGTGAACAGCCTTTGCGTCGCATTGTGAATCGCCTCAATTGAACCCAAGGCTATTATGTTCAGCATATCTGTATGCAGTCTTCAAGGAAGTAAAAGTCTTCGTGAGCATACTTAATACACATTGCTCACTTGTTACCACAATAACATCACACTCTGCAAAGGGTATTGAAACCTGACGTTATATTCCGCTTCCTCCACTTAGATAACAAATGACCAAAGATATCCGTCTGAACATGATCCTTTGTTGCCGGTAGAAAGCTTGCTAATATCTACACGCGTTTGTGCCAAGACCCCTTACTCACTTCACCTTCACCTTTCACCGCGAAAAAGCAAAAAAATCAGACAACCTCTCCCCCGGCATCTGCTACCCCAGGTTTCGTTCTCGAAAGGAAGCCCTCCTGCTGCGTAGTCCAGTACACGTTTGTATAATTGTAGCTTGTTACTATATATCGTAGCTTATCGCCACTAGTGTGCAGGAGCCCACCCGGTCCGCTAAGAGGAGAGGATTGCTTGATGGTGAGATGAGGGATGTTTTCTTCTTTGTACGAGGTAAGATAGATAGCAGAGAATATATGAGAAGTCGGTTACATCAAGCTATAAAGAAATGATAGCGCCCGGTACTTGAGGTAGGCTATTCTTCTTCTTATCATCATTTTTTCTGCTAACTCTTGAGCCTTTCCATTCTATTTAAAGTGTTTACTACAAGAACTTAGCGCTTTACCACGGCATCAGCGAGGTTCGTATCAAAATAAAAATCGCTAGCTGCATTGGCGATTTGAGAATCTCGTAGACAGCAATTGCAAAGTTGGTCAACAGTCACTGAGAGTACAAACATGTGCCTAGAGGTGCTATTAGAAATTGTCCTCATCGTAGCCCGCCTAGTTCCTCCATCAAGCCACAAAGCGCACGAAGCAATGGAGGCCCAGTTTTCCTATCTACGTCTGGATGAGTCCCATCAAGAAGCGCTACACCAGCTTTCATCACCTGCCATGGATATTTGAGATTGCAAATATCTGGCGTCGGTGTCACTCTTTCTCCAAGTTGTGTCGGAGCATCGTAAGGTGGCATTCGGAGACACGGTATGCCGGTACTCATCACGATGAAAGCGTCCACAGCCGCCTGGCTAGACGAGCGGTCGTCATCTAAGAAGACTAATACCTGATCATCGGTTCCTTGTCTAAGATTTGGTTGAGTTGGAGTGTTGATCCCTGTCTTGCGCGCGTGGTCGCTCATCATCATGCTATATGTCCAGAGGACCATAATGGAATGGTAGATGATAAAGGAATCCTGGCCCCGGTTCTGGTACGGGGGTATTGCGCGTGCAGCATGTAAAACCTGACCAGCATGCACTACAGCATGGTTAATAAGGATATTGATCATCTGTTCGAGAGAAGAATATGGTACGTACCTATTGCTGTACGAGCCTCTCTGGACTTACACCAAGGCTGCAAAGCGATATACGCGCGGTGTGCGGCTTCCTCTCCACATCTTCCCGCAAAACGAGTGATGGTGTCAAGGTTTGCATGCAGGTACATCAGCAAGAACTGTTGGAAGACGCATATTAGAGCGGAAGAGCTATTGAGAACAATTTTCATGTTACAAAGGCATTCTTGCAATGTTTGTTGGCGGGACCGAGACCACAGTAGTGAGGACGGGTCGCTCATCTCGTGAAGAAGCTCAGTTTGTTGACGGTACTCCCAGATTTGCGAAGCTAGTCCATGCAGGTACGCTGAGCGTGCAACACGCGCATCGAAGCTAGCATGCAGACAGGATATTGACCCTGATTCCTGGAGTATCGATCGCATCGAGGGACGGTAGCTGGGAGGTGATCCAGCTAACATGCGTTCCTTCCAAACCGCGGCTGATGGTGCAAGCCATAATGACTCTGAAGCGGGCAATGACAGCGTAAGCTCCGCGTAGGAAAGTAATGGTGCGCGGTGGTTAATCATTGTCATGTAGATGTCGTGTTCAAAAAGGTGGTAGACTAGTCTCTTGAACGATTCTAGGTCAATCCATTTACGCCATTTCTCGTTCAATGTTTCAGGGTCATCGTCCGACGCAGGCGTGATGTTCGGATACCGAACATCGTCAAATCTGCCTGATCGGCGCAGCGATGTAACGAGTACTTGTAGGGAGCTCTCAGCGATTTCCATTTTGCGTCGGAATCCACAGAATGCACCTATATCCAACCAAAGCATTGAAGCTTGTAAGTATTGAAGCTCTCTCATGGCGCCATTGTCACGCTCGGCGAGTTCTTTCAGAGAAACTCTGACAATTTCTTGAAGAACGAGCCCAGTTTTATTTACTGACGGAATGCCAAAGCATATGCACCCCGCTGCCACAAGTGCTGTCGAAAACTCTGGTCTTACAGCATCGGCGTTGAATGAGTACGGATGGATCCATGCATCCACTTCGGTTCGTTTTGCTATACCCACTTTGACAAGCTTATCCAGACAGTCAGCCGATGGAAAGGATGATACTGTTACATGACTGGGCGCCGTCTTCAAGACAAGCTGGAGAATTTGGTCGCGGCTTTGTTGGGACAGATGGCCGGGAATGATGACATTGGATGCGTGCGGTTGGTGTGGAGAGAGAGCGAGGTCGACCTGCCCCTCATCAAACGTGATGCCCTCTTGCTCACTGAAAGCATTCTGATTGCGTTTGGGTAGCCAGAACCATGTTGACTGCTTGAAAACGGCATGCCGTCGTCTTACTGCATCGTCGCTGTTGGTTGCTCGAGCGTCATTGACGATGGTGCCGCCTGGCGTAGTTGTTGTACCGATGTGACCGGCGTCCAATGACACTGGCGTGTTGAACGTTTCGTCAATGGCGGGCACAAAATCAGCACCAAAAATATCGACTTCAGCATTCCAATCTGTCTCAGGAAGCCATGTTGTAAAATCGGCGGGCAGCTGTGGATAGTCGGAAGCAAAGAAATCCGACTGGGTGACCATAATCTGCTCAAAAAAATTGGACACTGCGTTTGGTTGGTGAAAGGCTTCTTGGTAGATATCTGAGATGGCTTGGTGAGCGGCAGTTGCTTGCATGAATGCATCAACAGGATACATCAAATCCGATGGTGGCGGCGGCGGCGGCGGTGCTTGTTCTTCCTGGCTGGCCGACTGCTCTGCCGTGTGTTCAACCGTGTGTTCGATGCGCGGGCTGCAATCTGCTATAGAAGCGTTGTGCCCATTGGGCGTTCGCGTTGTACATGGTACTCTCTTCTTCAAACATCTTTGGCAAGGCCTGTAATTGTCACATTTGACCTTGGAGATTACGCATGCGTTGCACGCTTTGGTAGCCCTCTCAACAGGGCGATTAACTGTTACCTGGCCTTGGGCAGCATTTTTCGCGTGCGTGGATTGATGTCGGAGAAGTAAGTCCCTACCGCAGCCATATCGTCAGCTCAGACACGTGCGGAACCCTACAACTAAGCCAGCGCCCGAAAGTAGACATGTCACTCACCTGCGATTGAATGCCGCGGGACATTCTGGGCAACGGAACGACCGTTCATTCCGGTCTGGTATGTGTCAGCCAAGTCTTGGAGTGGGCGCTCCGATGCTCACGCGAGTCCAAGTGTCGGTTTAGGTGGTCAAGCCGATCATAGGTTCGGTGACATACCTGGCACTGCAGTGAAGACACGCTGTCGGCATTGGATGATGCTCGAGCGCGTTTGGTTGGTCTAGCAGTCGTATCGCCGGTTTCTGCGGACATTGCGAGGTAGCATCAGTGGTAGCGGAACATGTGGAAAAAGAAACCTGGGGTAGTTGAACCCTGCGTTGGGTACATGCGGAATATGTGGGCGACATCTGCGGGGCCCCGCACGCCAGCGACCCCTCATTGTACCCGCTTCGGATCGCGCTTCAGCTCGAAGTCATGTACGGTATCCACTCGGCGCATGCGCCGCTGGATATCGGTTACCGGCTTCGCCGAAGTGGCCAATTGCCGCTGCCACTCGTTCAAAACCACCACTCGCCGAATGCCCCAGCACGGACTCATGTATACATCTTCCCGCAGAGAGATTTGGTGTGCACAACACGAACAGAGGACTCCGTGTAGCAGAAGAAAGCGCAGCTGACATCGGAAAGGACCAGAAAACACCCTCCACTTACCGCCATGAAACAGTGCCCCGGAAATGACCTCCAGGAAACCCCTCACCCGACGTGCGCTCAGACCTCCGTGTCGGGATATGTGGGCGATTCCTTCGAGATGTAATGCCACACCATTTAGACTGTATGTGGGCATTACGGTAGCTAGCGGATCGGCAGTTAGGACCGGGTATATCAATTGAGCAGCAGAATCTTTACACCTTTCATAGTCTGTTTGCACAAGACGCTACCTCAGATCTCCCTGCCCATAAGCCAGTATGATTCAGACCACTACGCAAACCGTCCCGGTGACGCTAAAGGTTGCCGGCGAGGCCCCTATGACAATAGATGGGTCTCCAACTAATTACGGTGATTGGAGAGACGATCTTGCTCGCGATGGATACGCTGTCGTGAAAGGAGCTATTCCAAGGGAGAGAGCCGACGCCTATGCCGAAAAGATGTACTCATGGTTGGAAGGCTTGTGAGTTAGGGTGGCCATAGGAAGTCTTTTGTACGACTGACACAGTCTGATAGCAACCTGGGATTTGACCGAAACGATCTTTCTACGGTTCACAAAGATCGGCTCCCCACCATCAATGAAAAGGGCATGTGCTTGAATTACGCTGTAACCCACGAAGACTTTGCCTGGGCTGTAAGGGGCGAGCCTGGTGTTGTAGGCGCCTTCGAAAAGATATACAACGACAAGGACCTCATTGTTTCGTTTGATGCCATCAACTTCACGTTCCCCAAGTTAGTTCTATATCTCACCAGCTACTTGTACAAGCTAATCATGTCACCAGCCGAACAGACATCGCGCCCAACAAGCCATGGCCCCATCAAGACCAGGATCCTGCAAAGCCAGGCTTCAGATGTATGCAAGGTCTTGTCAACCTGCTGCCCAATGGTCCAGATGATGGTGGCCTTATAGTTTGCCCTGGTGGCCATCTCCTGTCAGACGAATTCCATAAAGACATGGCTGATGAGCCACGTATACCAGCATGGACTCCTGAGTGGTATGGTTTCACAGAGAATGGCATGAGGTGGCTTGAGAAGAAGGGTTTGAAATGGGTCAAAGTCTGCGCCGAACCTGGTGATCTGTTGCTTTGGTAAGTGCACCTCTACTTGGCTACTGCTTTTCGCTCAATTTGCTGACAAAAAAAAGGGACTCTCGTACACCTCACTACAACCTTGCTTCGACGACAAACCAGCCCAGATTTGCTGTGTACACTTGCTACATGCCTGTTAGTCACGCGACACAAGAAGATCTGATCCGTAAGAAGGATGCCTTCGAGCGATTTGTCGGTACCACACATTGGCCCAATGCCAGACATACCGGGTCGAACGTGGCAAAGCGTGACGGACAAGATGACCCACACAATCGTTTCGAGCCTGTGAACAAACCAGTGCTTGATGAGCGTACGTTCAAGTTGACTGGAATTCCGTATATCAAGGTGTAGATCAGGCAAATGCTATGGCGGTCAACATTTTGTTTTTAGATAAATTGTCGCGGTATATCTACATCAAGCTTCTGCACGTGCAGAGGCTTGACCTTCTTGCACCACATCAATTATTTCACAAGTCACGAGTTGTTGGTTTAATGCAACATCGTTCTACAATAAATCGCACTACCATCGAATTTAGCAAATTCTCGCGATAAAACGCTTGAACTTTATAGCATCGGTCTTTATCAATCTTTGAAGACATATGCATTTCAAACACAACTCCACGGTACCTAATTAAATCTGCTCACAAAACCGATGGAGTGTAAAACCTCTGGTCACATGTACGATGGCATCACGCCTGGATCGCATATAACATGGTAGTATACCTGCCTCATTAGAACAAAAATGTGGATCTAAGAAACTCCGAAGATCTTTTCGAATCCTTTGCGCTGCTTTCGCATTCACTGATTCAATGTTTTTGATTATTCTCCGAGGGTTCATAGTCTACATGGTACATCCCCTTATATCTGTTACTGCGGCGTAGAGCTAGAATTTTCACATCACTAGATGCGTGAGCCTTCACACCTGCATAAACACTCGTAAACCCCTGTAAAGAACGCTGTAAATATGGCAGAGTCATTAAATTAGCATTGTTATCAAGAAAACAGGCCGCTTGGAATTCTCGTTAACAAAAGACAAGTACATAAGCCCGATCGTCGTATACCTAGTTCTCACTGGCATACTCTCTGAATCTTAAAGTCCATAGAGACATCATAGACATGACCGAAGGTTTCGCCTGTGGAGTTGAAATTAACTCAATGAGACATCGAAGGAACTCCTGGCCGCTTCGCCGTTGCCCATTGGCCTGTATAAGCCCTAATTCTCTTGCCATATAAGAAAATAGGGATTCCAAGACAACCAAAGAGTGCTGTAAGTCCAGCATAGGTACCGAAAGATCCGTCATATCCAGCAGTTTCAATGAATTTAGCTACACCATAGCTGGTGCCAAAAGAAACAAATCCGCGGAAAGCCGTGATGACCACTAGCACAGGTCCAGCCCGTGCAGGGTAAGAGTCTAGTAAGTATGTGATTGCAGAGATGTTGGCTCCGATGAAGCAAAAGTAGTAGGCTGCGTTAGCGAAAACGATGACGAACCAATGGTACTTTTCGGGATGCTGGCCAGCCTGCCCGTATAATGTAGCGGCAAGCACACCAACCGATACCGGAATTCCGAGGGAGAGCAGGCGGTTTTCAGGCTCGTGAACACCACCATTACGCTTAGCTCGCCATTTGATAATCTTGTCTGACCCATTTCCAAGAAGAGGAAGAGCGACGAATGCGACTACCACTTGTCCAGCATTTACATATGATGCTGCATCGTTGCCCCAGTTGTAAGGTGGATGGGTAACAATATTGCCATATGTCGTTGCGATAGCGATGTTTATTCCACTGCGAGATGATTAGTAATCTGAAAACTTTAACACATGGATCGACGCAACACGTACATTGTCAAACCGTTGAGACAGAACGCCCAGAATACATTTGGAAAGAGCAGGATCTGGAACGTATGCTACCGACCAGTCAGCCTTGAAGACGAATGTCGAGTGTATGATGAGTTATACTTACGACGAAGCTGTACCAGCCCTCTGCCCAGTCAAATTCTCCAATGAAAATGCGCATGTCAGACCTGAGCGTTCGTGGTTCATATCTCGTAAAGTCGAGCGCGGGCCTTTCTGACAGCTTCACGGGTCTTGGTGCATCTTGTGGTTCTACACCGTCGATATCGTTGGACTGGCCGTAGGCCACAAGAGTCCGAGGGTAGCGACTTTCTGGGACAAGGAAGATCGAAAAAATCAGAGCCGCACCTGAGAGGCCGGCGCCTAATCTATACCAGTTCGCAGGACCAATTGCTCCAGCCAAGGGAGATGCAGCAATGGTGAGGGCAGCTGAAAGCAACGTCTGGATTGCAGACTGCCACATGAGAAACGTACTACGCTCATGAATAAAGTGTATCTCCTGCGAATCGGCATTAGCTAACACTTCTTTGGAAAACCCTCAGTTGTTTCTAACCTGGATCATCAAAGGCACCAAAGCCTCGCTTTGACCAGCGGCGAGACCAAGTATCATTCTCGCCCCGAGATGGAAATCATAGTTCGTTGCCTGGGCGGCTAAGAGAGCACCAAGTATAAGGATGACCAATGATCCGAGATATACAGGCCGTCTACCAATTGACAAAGCCAGCGGCGTGCCAATAAGACAGCCAACACCCATGAACATAGATGGAAATGTCATGAGAGCGGTGATATCGGCATAGTCGGCACCATGCGCAGTGTACTCTGGAATGTAAAATCCCAGAAGGCCGCCAAAGCCAGAGACCATGCAAAGACCAAGACTGGAAACTGCGATCGCGGTCAATATTCAGCAGTCGACAGAGATGATGACATCTTACATATCGACACAAGAGCAATAAAAACAATCTTCCTCCACTTAGGCAAGTTAAGAGGATCTGGATTGAGAGTTAATAACCTGCGTATGGAGTGAAAGGCATGTCAACTCACCTCTCGGATCGGCACTTGGTGCTGGTACAAGGTAGATGTCCGTATCATCGTTGAGGGTCACTGTGCCCATTGTTTGGAGCTTTTGAAGCCCATTTTTACTCTCTTCGTCAGCCGAGAGGTACTCGAACCTCTCGACGTTCACCTCCGAGGGTTTCACATCCTTGGTACTTTTCGACATCCTAGAAAGACGTCGATTTCAAGATGACTTGGGGAGAACAACACGACACGTGTGATGAAAGAAACGACCCGCTCGCCCAATTTCAGGAGAGCTTCGAAAGTGTTGCCACCGGCCTGGAGCACTATCAGTTTTCTTTCGGAGATTCGTCTCTTATGTAAACACTGCAAGTCTTCCTAGATTGTCCCACCCCTACCGAAAGACGTCGGAAGGTTCATGCTTCAAGCCATATCAAACTCCACATCCCGCATTTGTTGTCGTTGATATGCATCTTGGCTCTAGGCGTCGTCTCCACGGGGTAAGTTTGCGGGGTAGAGACCCACGTGGCAACAAAAGTCCGGGGCAGGGTACCGTAACCGAATTAGCGCTCGGAGAGTGGGCGATGGCATCAAGCCACACTCGTCTCTTCATCCATTGTTGCTGGGATCTAATAGTAATCAACAGCGAGGTCATAGGATGAGATGTGTCATGAAAAAAAAATAGACTGTTGTTCGAAGATTCCGAGACCGAATACTAGGTCTCTCATTGCCAGTATACAATCCTCTGAGGCACGCCTTGTACGCGCCATCGTGGTTGGACATCTGTAAACGCGTATTCCAACCTCTGGATTCACCACTACAGCCTCAACCTATCAAGCATCACCATAGAGTTCCGGACACAAAGTTCACAATGGACTGTGGTTTCGAATAGATTGAATACTCTATTATGCAGCTAGCTAAAGTGGGACAAATGGCAGAACAATGTGACTGGGGGTATCGGGACCAATGTGAATCTTGTGCTCTCCCTTATTCCTCTCATGTTCAGGTCGCTCGGTTGAGAACGCAGTGTATTCCGCAATGGCGGGGAACGAGCCTGACACCTGAAATCATAGTCAGTTATCGTGTCACTGAAGAAGGGAGCTAGTTAGGATGATTTACCTGGACACTGATTGATTCTCCCTCCTCAAAATCGACCCCCATAGACCATATTCCGATTTCCAGTTTTACGATCTCACCAGGCTTGATCTTTTCCTCGATATCGTGAGGATGGAACGGAAATTGTTCGTGAATGGATTTTTCCGGAATGAATCGTCGATGACTGGCGCGGAGAGTGCCAACACTTCCTATGTGCAAATTTGTGCTTTGTCGATCTTTTTCCGGGATATCGGAAATACTCTTAATTTCTTCTGGCACTGCAGAGAAAGGGAAGCAGAGGTGCATCAAAAGTTGACCGTTCTTGTCGCGCTTGCGCAATATTACAAAGACATTCATGTCGTCGTGAGCCGGGCATGACATATATAGGACAGCTTTTGGAAGTCCAATGAGGCGGGACTTTTGGGGAAAGGTATAAGTAAACTCGGCAATTGACTTTGGGTCCTCAGAGTTGTACGATACTATTTCTGTGGAAGGTGCTGGCTGCTCGCTGAGACCTGCTTTGGATAGGTGGAAAGAGCGATACTGGGTGTCTGGGATGGGAAAGTCGGTGTATTCGATGTTGTCAATCGCTTCCTTATCCCCAAATTGCAATGCTGACCATCGAACTTTAGGGGTTGCAGACTCCCAATCATTCTTCTCTCCTTTCAGATAGAAGTCGAAGTATTTTTGCAACTCCTCATGAGAATGCTTCACGCAATACAGCTCGTACCATTCTTGGTATGAACTCCATCGGATCCACTTTTTGTTGTGAGGAATTTCGAGCCACGCTCTCACGGAGCCCATGGTGTGGATACTGCTAAAATCACTACCACTGATGTAGACTGGGCATTCAATCTTAGTCATGTCAGGTCGCTTGTCCTCCCAGTAGGCGTTAGAAACCGGTGATCTTCGGTACATCTCGGCCATATCCTCAATGCCGCCATTTGGATTATTGGTCTTGATGATGAAATTAGTAATAAGGTCGAAGTTAGACATTGAAAAGATACCACCGCGACAGAATTGCTCGCGATAAATATCGCCGGATCCTTCCCAGGGGGCAATTGCAGCGAGATGAGGTGGCCGGAGCGAAGCGACGTGCCATTGGATGATCGCTAACGCGGAATTACCAGCCATCCCAACCTTGCCGTTGCTCCATGGCATCGCAGCGAGCGCCTCGATAACATCGTAGCAATCTTCTGCGTCCTGAGAGCCCATAAGCGGAATGGATCCATCTGAGTCACCTGTCCCTCGAGAGTCGACCGAAACGATAGCATAACCGCGCGGACACCACGTTACGGGATCAAGACCCTCGAACTTTTCTAAGCCGCTCAAAGCTTCCTTGGGCACGCAGCATTGCCAAACACACATGGGAAGCATATGAAGCGCGGAATACTTCTTTCCGTAACACGACCAACTGACAACTGCTGGCAGTTTCTCGTCGTCTTTGGCATCTGCAGGGCGATATATATCCGCGTACAGCCTTACGCCGTCGCGGACCTTGATCTCGACATCGTGGTCTATCCGAATATCACTTTCCAAGGCTCGGCCTCCGTAGGGCTTGGTGCCCTTCTTCACGATGTCGACCTTGCCAGGTGTGAATCCTTGATAGTTGTTGACACCGACTTCAGGTTGGGATATGCGTTTGTACGCAACTTGTGGTAATTGGGCAGGCATGATATTGCTCCTGGTATATGAGAAGAAGAAAAATGAAAGAGTTTGAAAGATACCAAAATAAAATTCGGAGGGCTAGGAAGACTTTATGGAAAATGTCAAGCTGGTATCCTATGTATTTGAGGCATACTCATACGGATTGCGCGACTACTCGTATCTCCGCCACATTCCCGAACAAAGTTAGTGCCCGCTGCACCTGATCATTCACCCGTGCTCAGCCGTTCCGCCTCAACTTTAGTGCGGTTTGAGTACGTTCGCCCACATTTCCGAGTCGGCAAATGTGGGCGTATGGCGGGGCAGACGTTCTCGAACCCCACACTTAGGACATCAAAGCGATGTGTTGCGAGAGACATTTCAGGCCTTCAAGACGACGTCGTGTGCCTCATCAAACAAATCTGGCTCTTGGGCAAAGAGTGCAATACTCAGTACTTCAAAGTTTTACTTGTGAATTAACTCATTATGGCACCTCACGCAGAAGAGCCGAAGGCCGATACGGGTGTTGACCTCATCCAACACAACGGAAAGACCACCTATGGAGATTGGCGCGATGACTTCCACCGCTATGGCTGTGCAGTGGTGAAGAATGTCATCACGCCAGAACGGGCGGAATACTACAAGAAGAAGCAAATCGAATGGCTTCAGTCATTCGGACTTGGCTTCGATCCCAACGACGAATCGACTTGGACTGCCGACCATCTCTCTGTCAGCTTCAAAGGCGGCATGTAATTCTCTTATGGAAGCGCGCATGAGAAGTTTGTCTGGGAAGCCCGAACAGAACCCAAAGTTGTGGAAGTATTCACCAAGTTATGGGGAACGGATGAGCTTCTCTGCTCTTTCGACGGAATGAACATCACCCTGCCACGACAAAAGGATCTGACTTGGAGCCCATGGCCTCACTGCGATCAAAATTAAAACCGCAAAGGCATGCAGTGCGTTCAAGGCTTATTAAATTATCAACCCAACGGACCGAAGGATGGCGGGCTCATCCTCATGAAAGGAAGTGCGAAGCTCTTTGACGAGTTCTTTGCAGAGAAGTGAGAACAAGATGACCATGAGGATAAGCCTCCGCCAGAGGAGGACTTCAGGGACCTGTTTATTTTCAAAGAAGAGGACGTCAAGTGGTTCCAAGATAGAGAGTGCACATTGGAGAAGATGAACCTGGACCCCGGTGACCTGGTTAGTACTATGTTGAATAACATTGCATGCCCTTACTTACACATAACAAAGGTACTCTGGGACAGCAGGACCATGCACTACGCCGCCCATCCTCAAGGCAATCTAATTCGCCACGTACAATATATCTGCATGACGCCACGGAAATTCGCAAAGGAGGAAGACATCAAGCTTAAGGCACAACTATTCCAAGAGTTCCAGGGCACCACACATTGGCCTCATTGCAACATCCGCAAGGCAGGTCCGCCACTTCGCAATGGCAAGATATGCCCGAAGAACCGGGACGAGCCAAACGAGAAGCCTATTATCACAGATCAGGTTTTGAAGCTGGCGGGAGTGAAAGCGTACTGATCGAAGACCATGTTCAATATTCACTTATAGCTAGTGATCATATATATAGCTGCGTGTTCCTTTATTAGTGCATAACCCATTTTGTTTTCTCTCCATCTATACCCCTCTTTTTTCTACCACATATTAACTTGAACCTTGGTTTAATCTAATTGCGAGTAGAGAGCATCAAACCAGTACTAGGTGAACATGTCATCTTGCCCAATGATTATAGGTCATGTTTAAGCAAGGGATATCATTTCTCAGTCGCAAATATGATTGAGATACGGATCTATGTTCTGCAAAGTTGCATTAGCATAGTGGCATATATGGTAATAAGTGGCGTATCTCTGCTATTCAATGTCGCTCGGCTAAACCAACTCCTCCAAGCGAGCCTTCGTGTAACTTCCGACCTCTTGGTGAAGCAACTGTGGAAAAAACATATATAACTTACACATTGTTCCATTAAATTGGTCTGAGTAACCTAATAGTCTGGCATTGCGCAGCTCAAAGCCAGAACCTGATCTAAGCCATACTTATCTGAACTTACGTCCGAAGCGGGGTCCATATCTATACGAGTGCTAATTCAAAAATAGTCCTCGAAAGCATTGGGTGGGTTGAAATTCCCAGTTGCCACCTTGGAAATATATGGGCCTGCAGATAAGAGGGATGCTGTCTTCTAGATCTTGCGGGGTTTGAGTAACGAACAATGCGGGGTCAACTAACCCAAACGTATCAGAAATACCGTTGGACCAGGCGTACAGCGCTAACCCGCGCATGACTAATCGAATTAAATCTTTTCAATATTTTTCTACAGCATAGCGAGAATGAGTAATGACGCTGAAGTAGAGTGGCGAGTACCAAGATCCGGCAAATCTTGGTCCAAGGCTTATTAAACACACGAGCCGTATCTTATCCCGATGATCACAACTAGTTGGGGATATTAATCCGTACGGCGATAAGTCCGAACGTTGAAGCTCCACAAAAGTATCCACATTTCAGGGCCTTAACGGATAAACGTGCACGTTTTCGGGAAGCGCGATAAGGTGTCGTGTGACGACCCAATGGCAACGTTTAAAGAGCCGCAGTCGCGGCGACCAAGTCACGATAGAGGAAACACTTGGTTTTCAACAGCGGGTTTCTCGCTAACCAGACATCCAAGCAAGATGGCGAGCTTCAAGGAAGAAGAAATGACGGTCGCTACCACCGTCCTGAAGAAGAGCGATGAGCGCTCCATGACCGCAGACGAAAAGCGGCTGGCCGAGATGGGTACAGGTCACAGCATGATGGATATCTAAATTATTTGCTGATAGGCTGTAGGCCATGTCCAGGAACTCGAACGGCATTTTTCGAAATTATCGCTAATAGGTCTCGCCTCGACGACCACTATATCCTGGACAGGTCTTGGTTTGGGCATCGTCACGGAGATCAATGCTGGAGGACCAGGAGCCATTATCTACGGATTTGTATTTGTCACTATTCTGCAATGTTTTCTGGGGGCTTCCCTTGCAGAGTTTGTGTCAAGTTACCCTACTGAAGGTGGAAGTAAGTTGCACGATGCACCTTGCCAGAATCCCAGTCTGGAGCTTGGATCGTACCATCAAAGAAAGAATACAATAGCTTATGACAAGAGTTACAGTGTACCACTGGATTGCTGCCGTCGCTCCTAAAAAGCAGGCTCTTTTCCTCAGCTTCGTCACGGGCTGGTTTACAGTCTGCGGGTGTGAGTATATCCCCATCTCATTTCGTTTGCATGCGTTATTAAAAACCTCTATTAGGGATTTTCACCACAGCATCCACCAATCTGATCTACGCTCAGACACTGAGTGCACTTATTGCACTCTACCATCCGGACATGGTCGTGAAGACATGGGAAACATTCGTCATCTACCAAGGTCTGAACTTGATAACCGCTTCAGTTGTACTTTTTGGCAACAAGATCATTCCAAGCCTGAACAGGTTCTCCCTTTTCTATCTACAGATTGGTTGGCTAGTTGTTTTGATCACTGTTGTGGCTTGTGCGCCGACATACCAGAGCTCCGAGTTCGTCTTCCGCACCTGGATTAACAACACCGGCTGGGAAAACAATATCATCACGTTCGCTGTGGGTCTTGTCAACCCATTGTACAGTCTTGGCGGGCTTGATGGCGGTGAGTAGCCATGCAGATGTTTCTTTTGATCTCCCACTGACAAGAGTCAGTTACACACATTACTGAAGAAATGCCGAATGTAGGTAAACACAGAAGATCTTTGTTTGACCTGATTTAGCAAAGCTAATCATACATACAGCCCTCACGTAATGCGCCATTGGCCATCGCTATTACACTTACTATCGCATTTTGCACTGGTCTCAGCTACTTGATTGGCTTGATGTTCAGCGTACAAGACTACAGCACGCTTGCTACTACCAATACTGGCCTTCCTCTGGCAGAGCTATTCCGCCAAGCAACACAATCAGCAGGCGGTGCTTTCGGACTCACGATGATACTCTTTATCGCGCTGGGACCATGTGTCATATCCTCTCAACTTTCCACTTCCCGCGTCTTGTGGGCTTTTGCTCGAGATGGAGCCATGCCTTGGTCAACGACATGGGCACGCGTCAGCTCGCGCTTCGGCATACCGTTCAATGCGCAGCTACTAGTTGCGGCTGCAAATGCAGCACTGGGATGTCTTTATCTTGGAAGTTCCACGGCTTTCAATGCAATGCTGGGGTCGGCTGTCACGGTCAACAACATCGCCTACTATATCCCGATCTTGACCAACCTGTTAACAGGCAGGCGCAATATGTACAAGGGCATCTTCCACATGGGAAGCTGGGGCTTCTTAGTCAACATTGTGACTATATGCTGGCTTACCTTTGCTATCGTTTTCTTCAGCTTCCCTTATTCCATGCCTGTTAAGGCCGAGAACATGAACTATACTTGCGTTGTGGTTGGCTCCTTGCCAATCTTGATTGTTGGCTGGTGGTTCTGGATTGGCAAAGCCTACAAAGAGAAGATGTCGAAGATTGCTGAATCCGAGCAGTCGTAGGACCAAGAGACCGAGATGTGCGCTTAGATATTCATTTTAAATGAGAACTCCAATGTTGATGACCTTTCCTATACCTCGGCTCTCGAGAGAAACAGTAAAAGAAAGCTAATTCGGGTTTGCATAATGCTCTCTAGGCAGAAGCTACTGAGATAAAACCAAATCATCAGGCATTTCGGTACCGCTCTATTCAAATAGTATACTATGTTGGAAGGTTTGACCATATACAGAGCTTGCAAAGTTCTGAAGAGTAGTTGAATACAAAGAATCGCACGTGCCCAACAACCTCAACTAAAGCAAAAATCTGTACTGATTCAGCCTCTGTGTTGGTTGTATCTGCTAGATGGATGAGAGGCGCTCACTTAACGAGCAATAGTGGTATGAGAAAATCATTAACTAACAGAAGTGCTTATGAGCAAAACCTTTTCCTGACTCCTAGGATAGTCGACTTCGTAGCAGCTTTAACAACTCCAGAGTGTATCTTGAAGATGGAAAGTGACTTTATGAATAGTTCCATATATAAATCCGAGAAAAGAGCTACGTATTCCACACAGTTAATAAATTTAATGAGCAGCCTCCACGCTGAATGGATTTGCTGCAAACAGCCCCTCGGAACTGACCTGCTTCTTTATCTTCTGCAACTTCCTGTGCGGCTCTTCTTCATGATAGCACTTCCACACGCTTTCATCCTTCATGTTCCAATCGCCATACGAACCCCAAAGTAGCCGGCACTCGTACTCTTGCGTAGCGAAATGCATCTTCGCCCCATCACCATTCTACTTCTGCCAGTCAGTAGCCTTTTGCTTCGTTTTAACCTCCTCATCGTAAAACAATTCCCAAAAAGTACACATCTTAGTTTCTCTCTAACTATACGCCGCCCCATTCCCCACATGCTTCGCATGCATCGAGTTCCTACCGTCCATAACATGCAGCTGCGAAGAGGTATACAAACCATTTTTTCGGTCTTCGACAAGTTTTTCTACTCTACCTCTGAACCAGAAGAAGAAGTCATCTTCAGAAAGCGTGGGCGAATTGGTGCTGTTCGCACGCTTGACATACAGATATGCAAACTCGCGATCGACAACGAATAGCCAGAGGTTCATAGTCTGAGACATGCCCCAGTCATCTCCGCTCTTGTTTTTGATGATTCGCAAGCCATGAGCTTCCCTGATACAGCTGACCAAGCTCAGATCAAATACAGGCTCACCTGGCAGGTGTACCCATTGCGCGTACACGACAATAAGAGCCATTTTGAATTTTGTAAGAGAAATGACCTCATTCATGACCTACTTTGACAGTATTTCGCGCAATTCGTCTTCGGAGCCGGGGAAGACGTCGATGGGGTTGATGTTTCTGCTGAGCGTGTTGACGCAAAAGTCGTAGCCACGCGGAAAGTCGGGGTCTCCGGATTTCTCGACAAGGATGTCGAGGAGGTTTTTTAGGTGTCTTCGCTGCATTTGGAAGCCATCCACAAGCCCTTGGAGCCTTTGTGGTTGACGCCCTCCTGCACTTCGATCTTGAAATACGTAGGAACGCCAAAGTTGCCAGGACTGCTGCCTAGAAAACCGTAAAATAAATCCGGGTGCGATTGTTTTGAGATGATATAAGCATTGCCTTTGGCGTCAACAATGTCAAGAGAGACAGCATAGTCTCCAAGCAGTCCGAAAGAACGAGTAAGCATTCCATAGCCGCTAGTCTGTACATGCCCACCCATGCATACTGTCGCGCATCGGCCGGTCAGGAGAAACACAACGTTATCTATCAATAATGCCTAAAGTTCCTTCATCGCTCAGCTAACACCGGACTGCATATGAACTTTCCATTCTCACTCACAAGTTTTTGGTCGATACTGGGGCGGCGAAAAGCCGGCTTGAGGTCCAATTGTATGCCATCCAGATTTGTTGATGAAACACCGCTGTACTGGCGGCCGCCGGTCTTGATGGTGATCGGCCTGTTGACTTGACTGGCATGCCTTATGATCGTGCGGATGTCTTCGATGCTGTTGGGTTAGTGAATCTCTCCTGGGTTTATATCACGCTATTTGCTGAATGAGGATGAAGCATATGTGTTGTTTGTACGATCGTAGGCATTTATGTTAGCAATGAGCGCATTGCCCTGGAAGCCTTGATTGAACGCCATCTTGAACAAATGTGCTCTCCAAATGACGGATTGCCCTATGTCTTGAGTGTGCGGTGTAACCTCTGCTAATAAAGTCGGCCTTTTCAACTAGGTAGAAGAGAGAAAAGTACGAGATGGGATTAAGGGATCAGGTATTACAGCTGGCTTCTCACAGTGAACACCGTGCACCCGTCCGTTACGTAGACAGCCGTGAGACTCTGCCCCACCGCCCTTTCAGCCTGCATCTGGATCTCACCAACAATACGGACCGATGGTAATGGCTGAAGGACGCAGTAGAGAATAGCTTCTAACACCGTCTTCAGCCCGACTTGGTTTAGTAGATGTGAGTATGTGTGCAAGCCCAGTGCATATCATTGGTGACTTTAATATATCGTGCAAAGGACAATTATACCTAACTCCAAAGCCTTTGTGACATTGAGGGGAAACGTTCGCACCACCATCCAGCACCACAGGCCCGCTGCTAAGCCTCATAGGATCCCTCAGCGTATCACTGCACTTTCCTCTGCTAGTCCTGGCAAATTCGCACCATGTATCATATATTTGAGAGTGAAGTAGGGATCTGGCTAATGCCTATGCTGTCTTACCTGAAGCGATAGAATGGTTCGGAGTGACTACTGGGAACGATGCATTAGGACCTTCCGTGTCTGGTATAGCTGGCCCGGGCTTATCGGCTGCTCAATGATGCGACTGCTGCCTGATACCTCACTTCACAATACTCACACCAACCCAATATTCATAAAAAGGTTCCTGCTAGCGAGAATTACGATGTCAGGCCCAGTTTATTCAACGCCGGAATGGTACATGCGCGTGAAGGATCAAGATGTCAGTAGTGATATAGGCCGTTTGACTATATTTCACCTCGGCTTCAAGCAAGCAGATGAAGGTACTCTTGTTTTTGCACCAGTCGACTTTTCCAGCAAACCACGAGCTGTGCTTGATGTTGGAACAGCAGATGGTCTCTGGATGCGTGAAGTCCAATCATCAATACCTACGCCGCCCGAAGGCGAGCACACGTTCTTAGGCACAGACATTAATGCTTCGTACTTCCCCACCGCCGTTACGCAGAATATCACGTATCAGCGGAAAGACGTCAAGGAGCCCACCCCGCGAACCTGGGACAATAGCTTCGACCTCATCAATCTTCGAATGATCTTGATCGCTGCAGGTTCAGCCGCTGCGCAGCGCACCGTCGTTAACGAGCATATCAAATCTCTGAAGCCAGGCGGATGGATTCAGATTGGAGACTGTGACCGCGTATGCCCTACGTCAGAAGCAGATAATCCTCGATATCATGATATGTGGACGTGCGTCCGGGCGGTCTGCTTGTCGTCTGGAGTTGATCCTCTTGAGCCTCCTAATTTCAAGTCATGGTTAGAAGAGGCGGGACTGGAAGAGGTGCAAGAGCGCACCTCGATGCGTGCAGTTGGAAAGAAGAATTCAGATCCAGAGCTGGGAAGATTGGGAATTCAGGCGGATTTGATGATTGCCAAACCCTTTGCGGCAGGTGCGAAGAGTGAGTAGAGGGTTCTTAGAGATTGAAGACAAGAGCTAATAGGCGAAAGGACTGGGTCCATCTGTCAAGCCACTTCCAGACGAGAGACTAGACTCTCTAGTCCAGGACCTGGGAGCAGAGCTGAGTGAAACAGGTGCATATTTTCCTATGCGCTATGTTTGGGGTAGGAAACCTGTTAAGTGTCTTCAGTAAGACCACATATATCACATAGGGTTGGGCCATATCTCTCTGGTACTTAGTCTAGACTAGGATAAGTTAGTAATCAGTGGTGGTCTATAAGATTATTTGATAACTTTGGTGGAAAAGAGTTAAAGAAGATCACAATGTATCAATATCATGAAAAATTCAACCTTTGAAAGTTTCTAGGCCATGTTATACGTCCTTGTTCATTTGGGTTTTCCCTCTCTCCTCCTTGTTCTCCGGCATAGGCCGATTTGTAGAAACTGTGCCTTTCAACTTCGCTGTCTCAGCGACACCTTCACCCTTCTTACTCTTTTCAGGTTGGTGGGAAATCTGCGAAGTGTGATGTGTATCCGTATTCGAGAGCCCCTCCTGTTTCCCTGACATATGATTGGCGCTTAGTGGTTTGCCGCGCGGACGAGGCTATACAGACGCTCGAGTGTTAGAAAAGGGAGATGGCGCAGGGAGTAGGGATGAAAAGAAGCAACACAGCTACTACGAACCTTGTCAATTACATCAGGAGATACAGCGCCCGGTTCCATGGCCTTCTTCGATTCTTTGGGGCCATGGCCGACTAGGCCTCCTTCTTCATCTGGATCAGGTCTGCCTGCACCGGCTTGACCAGGATCTGTTTTCTTCCCGATGCGTTTTTTGCCGAGCATTTCGTTGCTCTTTCCATTCTGAAAGTTGGGGTCAGATGCGTCATCTTTCTTATCGGGTAAACTTGGTTCGACAGTCATTTTGGAGTTTGTGCGGCCTTTAGAGGGCGGTTTATCGTTCCCGTTGTCTTTATTCACGCCGGATTGTTGTACTTTTGCTTGCTTGCTATTCTCATGACCATTTTTTCGGTTTGAGGCAAGATAGAGACCACCTATGGTACCAACGGCGGCTGATGCCAGCCTAGAGGGACGTGTTATTCTAAATGCAATCATCGATGTATCCGTCAATCTATGATAACGTTTTCACACGTACCATGGGGCATCACTGGTTTTCATTTTGCTGGAGGCACCATGTGTGCTGGTATATGCCCTACCCTGAACATGGACAACATTTCGCAATTGGGTAAACTTGGGAGCCACCCGCAGTGTGGTCAAACAAAGCGAAGACATCGTGAATTGGATGGTAGAGTATGGTTCGAGTAAAATGAAGCACCACAAAATGACTGATGATGGTTTTAACCATATCCAAGAATTCGGTATTGTTAACGCAGGCATATCGTCAGGGCGCAATAGTCAGTGCGTCATGCGAGTCATCACAACGTATCACATGCGTCACCAAAAGCATGGAACACACCAATATGGATCGTTAGTTCTTGGGTGTCTGTATTTTTGCATAAAGAAAAGGTTGGTTTTGCTCGCAAAGGGCTGGGCGCGATAGCAGCTTTATTTTGTTTATCCTCATTGTCTTCAACCTCTCATGTTCGATGCACACGAAAATGTAAGAATGTCATGAGGGTGTATGTTTATATGTTCCTCGGATATTTGGGGCGTACCACCTTACAGTCATCAGCGACCGCGGATGTATGATTATACGTACGAGCTGCGCAACGGCTGTGAGCTGCATGCGGGCTGGAGGAGTGTCTACCAAGCATGACATGATCAATGAATTAAACCGCGCTAAGCTTTGGTGAAAATCGATCCTCCAGAAATCCTGGTACGCTTGACAACTGTCATTACAATGGCTAAACTGAAGGTATGCGTTCCTTCGCATCTAATTCTGACGACTCTTGCTTATTGCACTCTCGCCTAACGTCGCCCAACTTCTCAACACCTTCCTCAGAGACTCAGCAACCTTTCTGAATTGCGCATCAGTCATAGAGTAGGGTGGTGTTAGAAGCAAGCAATGCTTGTTGGTACTCGCCCTCAGCACGATGCCATATTCCAGCAGCACTTTCTGCTCGATATCGGTTGCGATATCTGAGATGAGATCAATCCCAAGCATCACGCCGGTTCCGCGGACTTGCTGGACCACATGCAGCCCCTCGAGCTCGGACTTGAGTATGTCGAGAAATTCTCTGCCGCGCTGCGAGCACAGCTTAATCAAATTTTCCTTGTCAATGATATCCAATGCACGAAGAGCGACTGCAGAGCAGACTGGATGTCCGGACCATGTGTAGTCGTGCTGCCAGACATCTGACACCATAAGCTTAGTACTGGGGTTGTTGAAAGCTGTTTTCCAGATATCATTTCGGTAAATCACCGCCCCAGCGGGGAGATAGCCGCAAGTCAGGCCCTTGCTGATGACCATGATATCCGGGCAAACTCCGTACAGCTCCATGCCAAACCAGTGGCCTGTTTTCGCAAAAGACATGATCTCATCGGCAATCATCAAGACGCCGTACTTGAGGCAGATTTGTTCTGCGAGTGGGAAGAAGTCGCGGTGCATGTCCACTGCACCGCCATCGCCTTGAACCGGCTCGAAAACGAAAGCGGCAACAGTGTCAGCGCCTTCTTGGAGAATGCGCTCCTCTAATTGCCTTGCTACACTACGGTTAGCAGTGAAAGAAACAGCTTTCACAAAAACATGACTTACCGGCAGCCTGCCCCACGTTCTCGCCAGGCCTAATCTTGTTTATGTCCATGAAGAGCTCATGCGGTGGGTCAATATTGCTAAACATCCTGTGCGGGTTGCTCTCATATACATCGCGCTTGTGACCCTCCATCCACCTTTTCCAGCCATAGTCAGAGAACTCGGGCTTCATTGACGCAGGGATAAAAGTGCTGCCATGATAGCAATTTCGGAAAGAGATGAGTTTCTGCTTCTTGTAGCCTCCACCATAGCTTGTACCAAGGGGGCCGGATTTATTCCAGAAGCGCAAAGCAAGGTGATACGCCGCCTCGATCCCTTCGCCACCGCCAGCTGTAAGGTACACGCGGGAGCCGGTCATTTTTTCCGGAAAAGCTTGTGCGGCCAGACCTGAGAGGCGCTCACACAGTTTCACAGCATTATTGTTTGTCAGGTTGCGCTGATTGGAAGAGACTTCTAGCTTCGTCATCTGTGCATTAGATCAGCATTCAATCCGTGAGTGAATGAGATAGCGAACTGACCTGCTCAAACGCAACCTGTGCGAGATCTTTGCGGCCATGCCCAAGATGAGCAACCGTGATTCCCCCCATGGCATCCAAGTACTCCTTGCCCATTACGTCTTTTAGAACTGCACCATCGCCTTCCTCAAATACAACAAGCTGTCTTGGCCCCTTCTGCATCAGCGGGTGGCCGAAGCCATGCATTTGATGCGCCTCATCAGAAGCTTTGAGGTCTTCGTACGTGGCAGTCTCTTTGCCTCCTTGTCCGAGATTCAACTTTTCGCCATCTTGGATGGTCATCTTTTCTTGGGACGACATGGTAGCTGTGCGCGAAAATGGCTGGAGAGATTGCCGGGAGGCAGGAACGTTTCGAAGTCGCGATATCAAACGAGGTTGGGCTCGCAGAGAGAACATGCTTTGAAGTAATGGTTATCACTATCGAGCAGAATTACCTACTGGTAAATAATCAAATAAACGAGGAGGGGCGACGCGATAAGATGTATGTCATTTTTGTGTCACAGCAAGCACTCGAGCTATGTACGCACCATTGTGTGAATGCAGGTAAAGGATTCAGGAATTCATCACGTCGTCATTGTGAGATAGACATTTGACAATGATATATCCTATTAGATCAACTGGTTGGGACTGCTTCAACTCCAGATGTTATGATCTATGTTACAATTAACATTAGGTGGTCGGGTGCTGCGGGCTGCGGGGCTCAACCTCCAGCGCTATAGGTAGCAGATTGCGGAACTAGTTCTTCTAACCGTAGTTATTCTAGTAAGTCTTTTTCATCCTATGATACAAGTAAACCAAGCCCCTTTCTTTGAATCTGTATTTATCCACAAAGATCAAGGGATGGACTAATACGTTTCGACCAGAAATTTATGGTACAATCGATTACTGTAGCCCTCAATTGCTGCTATGAAGCGAACAAGGCATGCCTCAGATGCTCAAGAGGAGTGAACTCATCCATCAACTCTGAGATTTAGTCTGCGGGCTCTGCCAACAGCCCTTCTAAGAGTGTTCTGGACTCTGGCGCGACGGAGCAAAGCGCTTGGGACAGCAAACATACTTACGACGATGGCCTTGAGGGCACGGGGAGTCTCGCGTGGCTGAAACCCTACGCGATGGATCTTCTTTTTGAGCTGCTTGCGTTGGTCAATTTTCATGTTCACAGCAGCACCCATGGAGAAGGCCATGACGACTGTAAGCAGGCAAAGAAAGCAATTGACAGTGAACATGGCAGCTGGTGAGATGGCGCGTGGGCGACCTGCTTGGATTTGCTGGGCGTTGACAAATCGTGCAAGGGACGAGATGATGAGCTGCATATTGCTCCCAGCGACCACCATGGCAAATTGCGAGCCGAAGCGCTGGGCAATCTGAGAAATCAGCTCGGCTGGTTGGCGCAGGCGCGCACCCGCAGTTCGAAGAGCTAGCCGCCATGGGTGAGTGCCCGACACGGCCTGGAGTAAGACGGCTCTGGTGGCTGGCGACATGGCGAGCCAGTCGTCGCGCTGGAGACAGGAGGCGTCAGCCTCGAGCACACGCACTCTCTCAGCAGCAGCAGCCAGGGCGGCCTTCTCCCACAGGTCACGGGCCGGCAGCGATGCCATGCGCTGGCGGGCTACGGCCAGCTCTGTCTCGAGCCACTCGGTGAAGTTTTCCATGCAGGTCCCAATCGGTCGCTTCCACTGGGCGCGCAAGTCGTCGAGCACGGGGCTGTCATCGCTCCACTCGCCCGCCTTGGTGTAGCGCGTAGTCGTCGCCTCGAGGTCGACGGTGGCAATGTTTCTCAGCAGCGTATGGTTCATCTTGTTGAATTGGTCGTGGGGAGCGGCCCAGAACAGCTGCAGCGCCGCGCACAGGCACGTCGCGGCGACCTGCGTCAAGCTGCCGGCCTGCGTGTAGCCCGGCATGAGCCCGATGGCCTGGCCGACGAGGGTCAGAGCCGCGCGGAAGGCTCTCACAAACGACTGGTAGAACTGGCCGGTGTAGTTGAGGTTGATGATGTGCTTGCGCCCCTGAAATTCCTGCTGTAGCGCAACCAAGCGCTCGACTAGCCGTTCTCTGTCCTTTTCGGTTGCTTCTTGTTCCGAGTGCACGCCTACCCCTGGCGAGGATACCGTTGCCAGTGCCTGGCGAACCCTCAGCCGCTCCTCGAGGGCGCGCATCTCGTTGTCTAGGGCGCGCAGCTTCTGTGCCGTCTCGTCATAGCTCGCCGCCTTCATCCGCTCGCCGCGAGACGGCTGTCCCGGCGCGCGCATCAGCTGCTGGCGGGCGACACTGGCAATCTGCATGGCCGAATTGACAAAGGGCGTCGCAAGCGCGATGCAGATCTGCATGATCAGAACCGTGCGGGCGTACTGCACTAGGTTGCTTTGCAGCGCTGCTGAAGACGTCGTCGCCAGGTACAACGAGGGCACCGCCGATGCAAGCGTCATCGGCAGTGTCGTCGCCCCGTACAGGCACCCGGACCCAACCCACCCGCCCGACAGCAGCCCTCCTTCGATGCGTGCCATGTCAGCCTCAGAAACACCAAACATGGCCAGGTACAGTGTGCGTGCCGCCATCCAGTCACGCCGAGCTGGCGGCTGTGCTAGTTGTGCGCGCTGTTCCTCACTGAAGGCCACCACGGCTGAGGGGGGAAAGGCACGACGCTTCTCGGTGCAGAGATACGTACAGAGGATCTCGTGGAGACGAGCATCTTCCTCGACTAGGATAGGAGGCGGGGCGGTGACATTAGGCTGGTTGTGAATGGGCGAGAATGGAGAACCCTCAATCTCATCGCTTGTATCCGACGCTGCATGCGGCTTACCTTTCATGCTGAATGGTAGCCGGATGAGTGTTTGGGTACGGCTCAAGAGATACCCAAGCTTGTTGAATACAGTCAAAGATCTTGCAGAAATTGTGAGTTTGCAGCGAGTGAGTGATACTTTGTATGGTAACAGTGACAAATGGGATGTGCTTGGATGAGGTTTTCAGACGCGTTGATAACTGGCCTGGGTAGAATATATATCCAATGTTCAAGTTGACGGTCTATCATTCTCGCATGATTCTATACTTGGACATTTTGTCCGCGAACTGATAGTATACCTTTTGCTGCATCAATAGTAGAGGATCCGCACGCTGTTCACGAACGACCAGCCCATGCTGTTTCACAATCAACAACGTTTTATGCGCGGCCTGTATCAACCTGTACGCCACAGTGCCAAGGACGCCGAAGCAAGCGTACAATCGGGCCGTGCCGGTCGAGATCTCGCCGTCCAAAAAAAGACCCGGGTCTACCCTACTAGTTACCGGCCTAGCTGACATACGTATGCCAACTGGAGAATATACGCCCTCTAGATTACTTCCTCTGTCCATTTCTATACGTCTTCAGCCAATTACATCCGCACTTGCACCCTCCTATCATCGCAATCTAGCTCCACTTCCCACTTCCTTTTACCTCATTTAACCTTATTCTTTTACTAGGCTCTGCCGTGGCGCACCAGTAGCTCGGTTATCTGACGCCAGAGGACACAAGCAACGTGTATAGCACCTACCTCTGGGCACAAATTATGGGATACGTTGATGCTAGGTTATTTCAGGTAGCTGGGGATTTTCGACATGGTGACAACATGGAAGGAAAAGCTGCGACATTGCGTCGCATTAGGATATCCAGTTTCAGCACAAGATTAGATGCGATTGGACAGAAAAGCATAAACACCCGTTAAGTTATCCCCATTCGTCTAAGCCGGCTGCTCTACACCCGCCCCCGAGCAATACCAGCAACACCCTTGGGCTTAAGTGTAAGGTTTATAGGCTGTAGTTAGCGTTATTATACCTTATGTATACGCAATATATGCTACTAAGGAGCAGTATAACCGCTCTTGGTATCCTTGGCAAAAGAGCCTAGACTATGCATTTTCGTTGTAACGGGAGTTTCGCAAGATGAGTCAGATACGATAGCGTATCTATGCGCCTCCCTCAGCAGAAGATCACCCTGAATCTGGTAATACACCTCCATTCCACACAAATCTTGCTCATCCAGACATTACACTGATCAGTGATCGCCTTGATACCACATGTTCTAATGATAGGGTTTGATTCTACTATCGCGTACATAAAAAGGTCATACCATAAGGTCGCAAAGGAGTTGAACAGTTTCTTATGTTCAGTCATAAACAATCAGGCTGTTCTCGCATCTGTGCTGCGGCTACATCCATGTAATCAGCATGTACCCTGAAATACTCCGATACTGCTGGTCATACAATGTATGCGTCACGGAAATCTTGATGTCCAACGTACGCCGAGGTACGCGCAAGTTACGAGGATATCGGGCCCTTCACGGGCCCCGAGGTATACGCCAGTAGAGAGAACAGGTCAAAATGTTAACAACAAGAGCTCAATCAACTGGCAATATAAAGCCCTCTCACAGAGCCGGATAGTTTGGAGTCAACGCACTCATTCGATCTTGGATACAAACTTCAATCTGAGCTCAGTACCTTCTTCCACATCATCTCTTGTTCTTCATATTTAGTAAATTCATCACAGTAACCTCAAAAAAATGACTCAGTTCAACGAAATCATTCTTCCTGGAACATTTGAATTAGCAAAGCATTCTTACCCTGCTACGGTCGGAAGCAATCTTCATCCAATAGTCGAGAACTTTCTAGACCTTGACAACAAGTCCATTGCTGCCCGATATGCGGCTCTCAATCCTGATGTAGATCAAAGGAAACTGGAAGAGATGCTTTCTTACAAAGCGAAGCACTTTCTATGGGCAGGTGAGTATCGACGGTTCTCCCGATATCGGTCTCACTCATCTACTAATGATAAATTGTTCAGGATCCGATATCTTCAAGGTCACTGATGTCTACGACCACAAGCAGATGATTGTTGTTGAGACCAACTCGTGCCCATCAGGCCAGAAGTCGATGCCGCATGTGAAGAAGCACGGTCAACACAATGGTTTTGGTATGCTCATTCTTTATGTCAAAAACTCGCAACCTGCCTAACATACTGTCTTCTTAGGGATGGTGATAAACCACACGTTCAAGGATCTCATCTCACACCTAGATCGTTCGATGGGAGGGCTCGCCGTCATATTTGACAAAAATATTCTCGAAGCATCGGGTTACGCTACTACCATGGCTGATTTACTGGACGAAAAGGTCCATCTCGTCGAATTCTCAACTGGAGACAGCGATTCGTCCGTCAAATGGACAGATGGTACCATGCAGATAAGAGATGCAGATGGTGGTGAGGCTTCCTTATTTGACACATTGATACTTACGGGACGCTAACGTTTTTGCGAATCTGTAGCTTGGCTGCCAATTCGTGCGTGCTTCCGCTATGTCACGCAAACCCCATGGGACCGCATTCCTATGCACAGCAAGACCATTGTGCTCAATCCGGTAGGAAAGACCTCCTTCATTGTGCTTACCTCCGGTCAACACACTAATGACGCTGCCAGATCATCTCGTGCATTGCTGGCGGCCGGAACAAATCCGTCGCTGCTATTGCTTATGAGCAATTCAACACCGACGAATCCACAAGAAGCCTGGGCGTACAGATTCGAACTCCACTCACCCAACGGAATGTGACCAAATCCGAGATCCCGGCGCTCGTCCGGGCTATGGGCGGCCATGCCGTCGTCAAGGTTCCCTACTCTAATGCTGGTCAGGGTGTCTACACCATTACCAATACCGCAGAGCTCGATGCTTTTATGCAACAGCCAGAATCCTACGAAGAATACATCGTACAGTCGCTGATTGGTCGTCGTGAATGGTTATGTTCGCCTGCACCAGAAGGCGCCTATTTCCACTTCGGCACACGCCCCGATTTGGATGGCAAATCGCACGTCTTTGACATACGATTCATGGTTGCAGGGTCTCCGTCGGGGTCTGGCTTCAAGCCAGTAGCCATATACGCACGAAAGGCACGCGCTCCGTTGAAAGAGACGCTCCAGGGACGCGAGGACAGTTGGGCCATGCTAGGCACCAACCTTTCTGTGCAAAAAGTACCAGGCGGCAAGAAACACACCGCCTGGACCACCGAAACGGAACGTCTGGTCTTGATGAATGAAGAAGGCTTTGAGAGCCTGGGGCTGGATATGGACGATCTCATTGATGCATATGTTCAGACAGTTCTGTCAGTCATTGCCATCGACAGAATGTGCGAACGCCTTATGCCAGGACATCCAGCAGTCCCTGAAGAGCAGCAGCGTATTGAAAGAACGGTTTTTCAGCAAGAGAGTGGCTCTTTTGTGCAAATGGCTGCGCGGAGACTGCAGAGGGTATTTGATTCAGAGCTGTTCAAGACTTGTGTCCAAGATAACGTGCTTTGCAAGCAAATCATGATGGGAAGCGGAGGGGTCCGATTTTGAATGCGCTATACTTTGTTTGTACTTCCAGCAATGCATAGAACTCAATAGACTTCCATATTAGCCTGCTACTCTGATAGTCGCCACCTCTAAATTTATACGTGGATAAGCCGAAGTGTGATCACTTTCTCCTGTAACTCCCGCATTGCGAAAAGAAAGATCACTGTCAACATGTTCATCACGTTGTAAACCACTGTCTTCTTTGACAAAAGTAACTGAAAAAAGCTTCCGGCCTTTTGTTTTGACTATTCCCAATGCAAAAGCATGTTATCGTTTGTATGAGTGCCGAATCATAGCGGACTTAGCAGCATGTATATCTGGAAAGTCTGGCAGACGAACCTTTGCCGTTGACTCAACCATGACCTAAATTTCTATCACGAATCATTTTTGCATACATGCTGACTCTGGAGTATTGATAATCTTCTAAAGCCCCCAACGTTGCTCTGAGATGAGACGCCTCTTCCTAAACAAGCAACTTCATCACTTCATCGAGGCTGAGCCGTTGTATAGCCAACCAAATTTATCAGATGTAGGAGACAGTAGCTAACAGCCTTCATGGTTTTTTGTATACGCAACTCCATGTAAAAACTAGCCTACTGCTAAGGCATAGATTCTTTGGGAACCTTCCGGGTGTTTCATTCACATAATATAAGACTAGTATGCGACCTAGAACTGAACGCGATTCTCACCACTCACTAGAAGGTCTGAATCTTACGTCGTTGTCCAGAGAAGATATCGAATTCGGATACTACGGCTTCATTCTCTTTCATTTCCTAGTATAAGCTACCAGTCCAATCCTGAGCAGCCCCAGACGAGGTAGCAGCGGTGATCGGGCCAGCCAAGTTAGCTCCAGAATCGGTGTAGATACCAAATGGATCACCCCCATCGTTCTTAGGATCGTAACTACAGCCGCCAGATGATGGGGGCAGAAGCTGCCAGTACACATTGGGCAGACCAACAGAGTTCATATTATTCATCTCCGAGACGAATGCGGACTTTTGATCGTACTTTTGGGAATCGATGCCCCATTCCTCGAGATAGACCTTCTTTCCATTAGCCTGGTTGAGCCAGCTAGGCAAGTTGGCGCTCCACTGGCCGGGCACACTAGCGTAACGATGAACGGAGATGGCGTCGATAGCATTGCATTGAGTGACGGCAGGGAGGAAGGTGCATCCGTGGACAATGTCACCACCCAGGCCACCAGTGGAGATCAAGATATGGCTGTCGAGTCCTGCATTGCGCATATGTGTAGCGCGGCCACACATCCAGCTAAAGGGATCGCCGTTCTTGCAGTTACTGGGTTCAGGGGTCATGGGTTCATTCTGTAGAGCGCGGTCTTTGTTAGAGAAACTAAACCTGACGGAATCCGAAAGACCAGGCCTGGGAGTCATACCTGGATGTTGAAGCTGAAGATGGCATGCGACCAGTTCTTCCACACGTTGCCGGAGTATGCCCCCTTGTAATTGAGAATGTACGACAGGCGCGCATCATATGCATCAAAGGCGTCTTGCTTTTCATAGAAATATCCTGAGCCCCAACGGGCCCAGTACGCGTCCCTTGGTAATGTTAAAGATTTGCAGCCTTGACTACTACATCAGTAGACCAACTTACTTCCTGTAGTCACCGATCAAGGAGTTGGCATCATGAGGCGAGATAATGGCTTTTATGTTCTTCTTGGAGAGTTTGACCAGGATTTTATCCACCTCATCCAAGGTTTGCTTGTTGTATTGCCCGATAGTAGTTTCCAACTGCGGGGTGTCCTTGACAATCTGGCTTCCCTTTTGACAGCCCTTGCTAGCCTGGTTCACCCAGAGCCTGACAACCTTGACGTTGTAGGAGGAGAGAGTCTCAATATAGGCATCCTGATCAGAGTCTGACATGCCCTGTAGGAAATAGTTGTTGGTACCAGACCAGGAACCGGACTTGGCGTCTGTTGGTTGACAGAAGGCGGCGAAGGCTAGACACACTGCGGTGAATAGACCCTTCATGGTTATGTTAGGTCAGAAAAACGAAGAGTGGAAAATATATTTCTTACTGATAGCGGGGGTTTCAGTTTGGTGGTGAGGGTTTTACCATGTATATATAGCTAGCGGGGGTAAATGCTCTTTCTAGTTAACTTACGGACGAAGGATGGATGTATAAAGAAACATGCCATCGATTGTCGGGAATTAACACGAGATCGGATATGGACCAATGACTTTGATTCCTAACCCATGTAAATCGATTCTGAACTCCAGACTTCTTTGTCAGCGTAGTACCAATACTATACAAGTGGCAAGGACGGAGCTCTGCAACTCGGCTCCGCTACTACCCTGGACTATGGCGTAAATATGAGATTCCGTGCGGGGTACTCGTTTTTCATCTGCCTTAGCCCCGCGGAAGTGCTAACAGATACGGACTAGTACATGCTAGAACGTACATTCGATACTCCGTGCCGGGGATTTGTGTTTCATTTAGTTTAGCACCTCGGAAACGCCGATACATACAAGATTAGACTAGGCTAAAACATGAGTTCGAAATTCTGTGTCAGGTACCTGTTTCTTATCTACCATTCAGTTCTACTGATGCACTACTTCCATGACACGCGCAGACTTGTCAGGCGTTAATTTGTTGACCTTTTCTCATGCGGCTTCTTCAAGGTCTTTACTTTCTTTATAATACCTGAGCGAAAAATAACATGGTAGAAGAGCACTTTAGGTCTCCTGGCGGTGAAGCCGTCACCGGCATGGAAAAACCAACTCGGCCAGCGTCTGATCGCAGAACGCACTCGTGTGCTGAATGCCGGCGACGCCGCATTCGATGCGACAGCAAGCCCGTCTCTTGTATCAATGTCTCTACTGTTGTGACGCGACGACTCTGCCTCTGAGGGTAGTAACAGCGCTCTGGGACTTGATAATCAAGTCCATCCGTTGATCTCTCACGAGGTTTTCACTTATAGATACCTTATGGCTCAGCACTAACTGACGCAAGCAGAGCTGATGCAGATTTATCAAACGCACATAACGGCAGCCACAGAATACTTCAGCGTTAGTTTTCCGGCTTAGATATGGAACATCTAGACGAACTCTCCCGTGACGAGCTCATCACTCTCCTCTCTTCTCAGCCTGTCACTTGATCTCCGGAAGCAAGACAGACGTCGGACCCTGAATCGACAGAGACTTTGTTGGGCTTTGAACGTTCGCGGGTCAAAGAGTCTATCTGGGACGGACGTTTTGACAGCGAGAACGGATAATCTGAGGCCGGTATCGACAATGCTATTGGAATTACTGCTCTTTTTGATACTGATAGCGATCGGTCATATCTCGGCATATTTTCAGTTCCGGCCGTACTGCATGTGATGGTCTCCACTTTACAGGGTGCATGTCCGCCAAGAAGTCAACAGCAGATTACGGACGAACCGACATTGATCGACGCCTACTTCCAATCGCTCCATCTCATCCTACCCATGGTGAATGAAATCGGTTTCCGCCAATGTCATGCACACGGTGGAAGAACAGACCTTGATCATGGTCCATGGCTGGCATTACTAAACACGGTTCTTGCTTTTGGCTATATATCTTGTAATGATGACAGCGAACCTGGACAATTATCTTTCTCCAAGCGTACATTAAAGCATATGAATGTTTCATGCTTTGGTGTAGGCCATCTGTACATGCTACAGGCTTTGATCCTCTTCGGAGGCCAATATTTACATTTTCTGAATAAGCCGGATATGGCAAATGCTGTTCTGGGTGCGGCTCGCCGCATGGCTTTGTCAATGGGATTATATCAAGAAACTTCACTGTCTAAGATGAACTTGGTCAACGGTGAGAGGGTGGCCGATGTACGCACCAGGACTTGGTGGTGTTTGTTCTGTATTGATGCTTGGGCTGGAACTACTCTAGGTCGCCCACCGTCCTACAATCCAAGTATGGTTGACCTGAAAGAAGGCTCGTCATTGCGCTAGGGGCCTTTGGTGAGTTCCTTGTCTGATGTATCATTCCATGTGGATATTCATCGTTCACCTCACTCTGACTGATCCCAGAATTGTAGTGCTTTCTCGATGAAGGCTAGCGCATCACTCTCCACCACTGGCGCCCGTATACAGACACGAACGGCTGAGACACTGTTCATTCCGCTCTCTGAGGTGAGGCAGTTCGATGATGAGTTTTCAAACTGGCACAAAAGTCATCGTTCTGTGTTCCGAGGAGAGTACAAACCACATTTGGCTGTATCCTTGGTGGCTCTCCTTGCCGAGTACCGATACTTGAATGTGCACATCCTTCTTCACCTCCCTTCCCTGCTTGTTCAACGCATAAAAACCAATAACCTCGATAACGACATCACATCTTTCGCAAACACTTGCTGCAGTATCGCCAAACAGATCGTAGATGTCATTGAAAAGACCTGGTACCCAAATCAGACCTTGGCATGGAATGCATCTTGGTTTCTCTTTCAAGCTTGCTTGGTCCTCCTACTCAGACTCTTGTCTGCTTCTGTCTCACCAATCGAAGAGGCTTAGTTGGGGGATTACATTACTAGATCTCTCAATCTATTAACTGAGATGCTGCCCTGGCGAGCTGCAGCAGCCGAGGGATTCTGGGAACCGCCTGAGAACAATGGAGTAACGGTAAAGCATCGTGGAGGAAAGACGACGAACGGAATACAGATTGCAACTGAGGCGTACTTGAACCGAGATGCGGAAGCAACGTTATTGGAGTATGCTCCACCAAGGGAGATGTTGAAGCAGACTGCGAGAAGCTTGCTCGATTACGAAGGGTGAGGGAGTTTGAAGCTATGACCGAGAGTGGAGAGAAACGTGAACGATGGGAGACATAAATGGGCAAATGTCTTGCCGGTGAGACGGAATTCTTTAAAGTTATATAGCACAGTGGGACTACGCAAAGCTGGGCCAAAAGATGCAAAGTGGCTAGAGGCTGTTGAGGAATAATTCCTTGCAACTAGGGGTTTGCTGTGTCTCTGCGCTATTTTATCGCTCAAAGTAGCCAATACTCGTGTCTCAACAGATTTTCATTCCATGTAGAGAAGCCTATCAAAACTCCATATATCTATCGTGCTAGTATAATGGTATAAGATATAGAGCGCTGTGCTTAGATTGACACTTAATACTCCAAGTGTAGATATCAACTAGCAATACTTTAGACGATCTAAAAATCATCGCTCTTAGTAAGCCTAAAACGTTTAACTAACAAACGTTTAAACTTGGAAACTTATGAAAGGAGCTATATTATATGGATGTACTATCACTATCGCTACTAGTGTCACGAAACTAAACAGGCTCTTTAAGTGTGGAACATAGCACACCCAAGCTCGGCAAAATATTGCGGGGATCCGTCATTTTCATCCAACCAATTGCACGCTGAACATAACTAATGACGCTACCTAGGCATTAAGGGGTTCCGGATATAGGGCCAGATGTTATTTGGCAACCAGTTCTATGTGATATTGCGCAAGAGAAGCTTATCATTACCCAACGGGGGTGCCTACACCTAAGAGCTCTTTTTCTGTTATATAGCCACACCATTATCAATCCCTATATCAGCTACCTAACTTTTTAATTACTTGTGCATCCGTAGATAATCTAGTGTTTATGACTAAGAAGTAAGGATCGAAACATGTTGAGCAAGCACTGATTCGCGCGTCATCGATGGTAAAACTACAAAAGTTGGCTAGGAACTAAAACTTTCCTTGCAAAAAATGGGCACCTTCGTATGTATAACCACATTTGGTGTTAATCAGGGCAGGTCCCTCTAGTGCACTTCTAGATCTACTTGCTGATTGGAGTGCGTGCAGTGGGGGCTTATAGCTCAGCCGCAGTCAGCAAGAAGCTTATTGGGAACTGCTAGCAACACCAAACCGCGGGGTGCTCCACTCAGACACAGCCGCAGTGGGGGCCGAAATCGAGACTAGGGACCTTGACCGCCAGGCGCCCCTCATAGATAATAAGCGTAGCTATCAAAGTGTTGCTCAATTGATTTTGGCAGTCATACGCGATTGGTCTTCGGTATGCCTCCGTACGAAGAGCCTTTCGAAAGCGGCACGCTCATAATGCGCCCGCTTCTTCGACCTCCGACACCTGGCCCGTTTTCAACAGCGCCGGAGCATTACTCGACCAAACCCGACTGAGGCAAGATGACAACAGCTTTTCTTCCTATCGGACCAGCAGGGACCTTACGACGCTTCGAACAGAGCAACTAGAGTGGATTCATCTAGACGAACTACCGTGAGTAGCTACAATTGAAAACTCCCGCTTTCGACTCAAAACCCTCAGTTCATACGACGACGATGACCGCGACGATGAAAAGACTACTGGATATATTGGTGAGGCGCACTCGAGATCATCATCCGTATCAGACGTATCGTCCGTTGGGCATTCATCAACGCATGCTCAGGATTCCTTCCAAAAATTCGTAGGCTGGCTCACCAAAGGGTTTGCAGCTTTAGCCAGTTTTGCTATGATCCAGAGGTTGCTTAGTTCATCCCGTTATCTGGAGACTGCTTTCGCTAGATATAAGTCCAGAAGCCGATTTTATGGATGGTGGATGGGTATCCTCATCGGCAGTTGCACATCTGCCGCGATACTGGTCTTCAATATCACCGTGGTCGTCCTAGTTGCAATCAAGGCTGGGTTCAAGGGTGAAGCAGCTATCCTGCCATTTACATACGACTCAGGAAAGATGTATTTTCACCACCAAAGATCTTCAGACGCGGCTTCTGATATTTGCAGGTCCCGGTTAAGTAGCGGCATTCACATCTTGATTAATGCGCTGAGTACAATCCTCCTGAGCGCTAGCAACTATACAATGCAGGTACTTACTTCGTATGTAATCACGTGCTCCAAACCCCTATCCTTTGCTAACGTTTCATGCTATGGTTAGACCTTCTCGAAAAGATCTTGATAAAGCGCATTCCAAAGGTTTGTGGTTTGATATTGGCGTTTTCAGCTCTCGTAATCTACAAATGATTCCAAGAAGGCGGCTAGTATTATGTCTGATCATGGGATTATCATCTATTCCCCTACACATCTTGTATGAGGCTATTCCCGAGCACGAGTTTAACTGTGTAGCTAACGACCATGCAGCTACAACTCCACGGCAATATTCATTGCATCAACTAATATATGGAGCGTACATGTTCTGAATGTCACCTCACCCCAATGGCAGAGTCTTTTGAAAAACTCAGAGTACACTGCACTCTCCAACCTTGAGTGGCAAGATGCATACAAGTCATCATTGATAGACTATGGCGATCTCTACCTCGCGATCAACGAAACTGCCCAAAAAATTGCAGACAACGCAACCGGATACCCAGCTCAAACGACGGACCTGACCGTCGACTCTGACTCGAATTATACGTTGGCCATGTCAGGCATGGACGGGAAATTAATCCAGAAACTGATGACAAACGAGACTGGCCAACGAATACCTTCACGGAATTGGGTCAACATGACTGTGCTCTATCCAGGGAAAGATCAAAGTGGGCAGGACATGACAAACGTCTTCCCAAATTATGGGCATGTCATCGCTGCTCGTGCTCGTAAAGTTTCACGAAGCCGCATCCAAATCAGTCTTTGCTTTCTTATCGTAGTCATAACATGTAACGCAACGAAGCTTGCTACCATGCTATGGGTATTATTCTACGAAAGGTCCGACTTTCTTGTGACGCTTGGTGACACAGCCGCTTCGTTTCTGGAGAATCCAGACCCGCGTACGGAGGGAGTTTGTGTATTTTCGAAGGAAATGATCCTCGTGGAGCACGGCTTCCGTGACAAGAAGTTCAAAAGAGGTGATTTACTAGAAAATCTCACCAACGAAACATATGGGACATGGAGAGAACGTTATCATCCTTACTCCTTATCGCTTGGGCGGGACTGGGAGATTCGCTCCTCTTTCATGTAAGTGGATATTCAAACAAAATGTCATGTTGAAACATTATCGAGAAGTATCCACTGACTTACATGGAGCTTTATCGTGATCGGAAGTAGCGTGCTGCTCTGCATCTCTCTCGCTGTCAGCGGCAAAATCAACAGCCAATGGGGCACTAGTTCGACAACTATGCTCTTCGATGAAAACAAGACACGAAATACACTTCTTTTCGCCTGGCTTCCGAATCTACCCCAACTCGCGCTGTCTTTCTGCTATGTTGTCCTCAACAGCGAGTGCACATCTATGGCTGGCGCCCGCGAATGGAACCAACTCGGTGTCCATCGCAAAGGGCTGCGCGTCACTAATCCCACACAGGCTCAACGTAGTACATATTTTCTACAGCTCCCGTATAAATTCTCGCTCCCACTCACGATCTTCAGCGGTGGCCTGCATTGGCTCCTCTCACAGTCGCTGTTTCTCGTACGCGTCGACTACATTGATACTGATGGCACACTCAATGACTCTATGTCAAGGTTTGGCGTATCTGTGTCTGGGCTGAGTTTTCTCACACTTTGTTTCGCATTCTATCTTCTTGTTTTCACCATTGGGCTGCTCGGGCGTCGCCAATTCAAGGCCCGCATTCCCTTTGCGGCTTCGTGTAGTTTGGTCATCAGCGCTGCGTGCCATCCACCCAGGGATGATTGGAATGCGCACTTGAAGCCAGTTAAGTGGGGCGTAGTGAAGGAAACAATGTTTGACGGTGAGCTACATTGTTCGCTATCATCGCAAAGGGTAGGGCGACCAGAGGATGGGACTATATATCGATGATCGTCATGTGACAGTGGCAATTTTGGCGGGGTCTGAGTACCTCCCGGTCACTGGCGCGTCCCCGTTTTTCGCGCGTCCCCATTATCCGCGTGTTCCCGTTTTCCGCGTGTCCCGATTTTTCGTCCGTTCGAGACGTTTGTAGTTTAATTAAGAGACATATGTCACCTAGCTCTGCGGTATTTGGATCCATGCTCTTGCTGGTAGGCTGCTGCTCATATACTTTAATTTTGATAAAGATTTAACCTCCCCGAAGCTTCAATAGTTGTGCTAGTGAAGTTAAGGAGGAAATGCAGCTAAGGTACAATCTGCTATAGAGTATTCACACTGACCTTATCACATACCAAGGCCCAGGAGCAGGACTGGCAGAACTACAAGTATGTACTATAGTTTGAGTGGGGAATAACAGCCCAGCAATCTACTAATGGTCCGACGGAGGACCGCCGGCAAGACTCACTCCGTGCTGTCAGCAATAGACTCGAGTGATTCTTAAAGTGAATGATTCCCTCTTTTTAATGTTCAAGTTGCTATCATGGCATCACCCACCCTAGAAGGATACAAATTTTGTAACACAGCTTTGAGGGTTGCGAATATAGATCGATCTACGAGCTTCTATATTAGTGTCCTTGGTATGAAGGAACTACACCGCATGGCTCTACAAAATGCAACACTTGTATGGCTAGGATATCTCAATTCCGCTGACAACAATACTGCACTGAGTAGGAGGGAGGGGTAATTAGAACTGATCCCTAAAAATGTTGGTACTACAAATAGCTGGATTGTACAATAATGTCGAAGCTAACACTTGGAAAGAATTCTTATGACGATAGCGGTACTTCACAGCATCACTTCAATTCGCATATCATCAAGCTCGCATTCCATGTCTCAGATTTGCCGGATCTTATGGGACGTATCAAACAGCAAAATGTCAAGGTGTTGAAATAGGCGGGAGCTTCAGAAGCTCCAGAGGCAGTAGCGTCTTTCATGGGCTGCAAACCGGCCGACCTGGAATCGGACGCAGTTGTATGGGAAAGTTTGAAAGAGGTGTGCTTTGTGGAAGACCCTGATGGTTATCTGATCGAGATTGCGCCCTATTAAGCGGAAGATCTTTTCACCATGGACGTTGATACCAGGATGGTGATGCTTTCGGCAGCTCTTGACTTTAAAGTCGTCTGGACTGAGAACAACTCAAGGACATATCTGCTGGGCAAAGCTATCGAGAATCGCCATTCAATTACTCTTTCCAGAGATCGAATGGAATGGGCATGATGGATGAACGTTGAGTCGAAATAAAGCTGTGGGATGAGTGAAATCTGATGATCCACATTACATGTCTATTTATGTGGCTTGGCCCGCGTTGAATTAAAACTGAGTATAATTACTGCTATCTAGACTCCTTCAAGAGAATTTCTTATGGCCTTACGTGCATTGCATTTACAGAGTGCATTAAATCTCTCAATCTTTTACATGACGCACGTTTCACAGCACGAACGTAGTGATTTCATCTAGTAGCTATCCGTGTCTTATGACGTTTTAAACACACTCGCCACAGTACTTGGCGTGTGCCCCTTTACCATTCCGTGGTTTTACTAAATGACTCTCCATATCTCGGCCATGAAATTTCGTTCGTTCGCGTTACGTGAACAAGTATTAGCTTCGCTTACTACTATAAAAGTGACACTAGAGCAGAAAATGCAAATCCTGCACTGGCCATGTAAACATATGGTAGTTCAGGTGAGGAGGCGTCAAACAGGTTCAAAGTAGCGCTACGAATCTCCTCAGCCGAGTACACAGCATCTGTGAGCGCATTAAGAAGTCTAATCAAATTTCTTGTGAGGGACAAACGTTTCCAAGCTCTTTGACCAGGAATTTTGCGACCGCAGGTGCTTCTGCGGCTTGAGTAGGGTCTAGCGATCGCTCTAGTCGGTTTACGTTCGGAGAACCCGAACATTAATGTCACGTTCTGTTGTTCGGGTGCTGTCTTCCGTACCTGGAGGTGGGTGGGCCAAGGAAAAGTGGCCCTTTCGATCGGGCCGGCCAAGGAAAAGTGGTCCTCTTGATCGGGTGGCCCTCTTGATGGCGGGATAGGTTGATGATCTTGGGGGATTTGCAGATGGATCTTGACCATTGCGGCGGGGCGATTTAGTCAAGATCTGGTAGATTAGTAACCATAATCTTACGGCACAGCACATTGTTATACAAATCTAGTTCTGGACTTCATGTTTACTCTTTTCTAGGGGCGATAAAGCAATGCCAAGTCTCTGAAAATTTGATCCGCCATCCCCACTTTACGCGCATTCGAGTCGTTCTAGAGCTTATCAGCTCCGTGTAGTAAAGATAGCGCAAACTCTAAAGGGTGGCGTAGACGCTAATCGCACGATTGAGCCAATCTAAGCAACGATTGCACAAGCGTAGCCGCTTACCCATCGTGCACGGCATGTCATTGCCGAGTTAGGGCTGAAACGCCATGGGTGAGAAACCTAACCTAGTCCGCGTTCGCTTGTGTTCTGAGTTGACGGAAATGCCTTCTCCACATGGGTAGTACGCCTAGTCTTTGCGTACAGAGTCATGTCAACCCCTTTAGAAAAGGACGTGCGAAGAATAACGCTTACATATTTGTCTTGCTTGCGCACTGGATTTTGAGTTGAACCCCAGTTATACACCAAATTTCTAACGATAATCATGGCGCGCGATGATCGGTCTGGAGAATTCATTGGTGTGCTGGGCTTCTTCATTTGCATCTGCACTTTGCTGGTGATGCTTCGATGTTACTGCAAGTTAGTCATCGTGAAGAACTTCTCGGCCGATGACTACTTTTCCGTCCTTACACTGGTTTCATTCTTGGTCTTTTGTACCCTAGCGAGGCTGGGCATTTCGAACGGGACTGGAAAACGACGACATCTCATTCCCGACGAAAACTACCCAATCGGCATGAAGGTGTGTAATATCATATCTATAGTATAGCCTATGTTGGTATTAACTCGTAGCAGTGGTGGTGGGCTTGCGAACCGACCTATGTTGTCACGAACTTCTTTCTCAAATGCAGCATCGGCATCTTCCTGTTGCGCATCGCCCAGGAGAGAACTCATCGCATCATTCTCTGGACTTCCCTGATTGCCATCCAGACATACAGCTTGTACTTCTTCTTCATCTTCACGTTCCAGTGCTGGCCGGTTTCCTTCTTCTGGGAACAATTTCGCGGTGGCAAGGGCCACTGCATGCCCTCCAAAGTCATTGTGAACTCGTTCTATGGCTACTCAGCATTATCTTGTGTCACCGACTGGACGTTTAGTATCGTTCCCATCTTCATCGTGCATAATTTACAAATGAACAAGAGGAACAAACTCACCGTGGGTGTTGTACTTGCCTGCTGCGCTATGTAAGATTATTCTACCTTCAGATTATCCTATGTATCGTAAACTAATTCCGTACCAGTGGTTCCTCAGCTACTATCGTTCGCCTCCCTTTCATCAATGGCCTCAACAATATCCCCGACTTCCTCTATTCTACCATCGACGTTGCCATCTGGTCTACCTGCGAAACCGGCATTGGCCTCGCCACCTCCGCTGCCGCTACACTTCGCCCCTTGCTTCGCCTGGTACTCAATGATTCGTCAACACACGACAGTGCCAGTCGCAAGCGCTCGCGCGCGTGGACGTCTGGCCACCCATCACGAGCAGGATATCAGGAACATTCCAGCCGACATGGCGATCATGATATCCAGCTCACAAATCATAGTTCGAAACATCATGATATTCAAGTTATGGGCGGGGGTGGTTCGAGTCCGAGTGGCAGTACCATTGGGCTAAAAGACTGGGAACAGGAGAACAAGAACATACTGGATAGTGAGGCTACGATTGATAACAAGGGAATTATGAAGACAGTGAAGATTACGCAGTTCTAAAGTAGAGTCAGTTTGCGATTAGATCGCTATCTAGACGCAACCTGGGTATAGAATTTCCTAGTTATCCCTTTCTGTTCTATGCTATCTTTCAACGTAGGGACCTAATGTATTTTCCTTATTGTATCTAATTGTGAAGAGCAGTGAGATATCATTTGATTAGACGCCTACCTTTCTTTGAATCCCGAAACGAATGAACCTACAACCAGTGCTTATTAGTACATATATAGCTGAGATATCAATCATCATATTTCTAATCAAAATGAGTTTTAGCAAGATGGTGAAATCGATAAGAAGAATTTATTGCTTTTGAGAAAACTACCACAAAAGGTAGAAACACCTGAAGAGAGTGTTTTATGGGATTAGGTCACACTCATCTAGTACTTGATCTGGGTAAGAGTGATTCTACCTTAAGCGATAGTATGTGAGGTTTTATAGCAGTTCGTGCGGAAAAGAATTCTAGGAGTTAACCAAAAGTAGAGTGCCTGAGCTATATGGATTAGACTAGAGAAGCTGTAAGGATTTGCGCCTATACTATTGCCAGGAGGCTGCATGAACGAGAATCTTTGTAACTCGGAGTCCTGGACATAGTTACATGACCAAGATCACGTGTCTTTACTTATGTACGATAGGGCAAGCGGGGGGAGAAGAGGTCAAGCCCACGTGCGATATTTATCTCCTTTACCTTTCCTCTCTACGACAGGTGAATTCATACTTGTTCGTCAGGCCTCTCTCCCCATGACAATAGTAGGATACGATTCGTTCGCGTGACAGAGCGAGAATCTTAGCACATTCACTATACGTCTAGGTGTTTTAGCATTTAATTTCCAGCTAATTACAGCTGCTTCAAGAAAGGAACTCTTGCGTTGATAACCCCGTTGTATATTTTGATGCAAAAGTAAAGAAAATGTCTCGCTTACATCGCGCAAGAGATTGAAATCCATATCGATGAGTGAAGATGAAAACTTAAAATGTTCTGGTTTAAGCATTCCATTGCTTCGCAACTCCCGTCTTTGGGCGGTAGCAGGGAAGCCACTCCCTCAATGCCTTTTTGAACAGTTCTCGACTTTTGAGTCCATCGGGAACAGTAGAGGTACCCGTTGTCTTGAAATCAAAGCAATGTGCCGCATCTCTCAGCACCATACCGAACAGCTTATCTTTTCCAGTGCTCACTCCGCATTTGGGGATCTCTTGTGTGATTTCAATCCTTGGTGCAAAAGGAAGGTCCGAGGCAGGTGAATTGAGGCGCCAAGGATCGAACTCCCCATTAGACCAATACGTATTTGATGGGCGAATGGACCATCCGCCGAGGGCTTTGTTAGTATTTTCAGTGTTAGGCAACTCTGGGAAGAGAGGAGCAGTCGCGTTAGGGAATTGGAGGTGACATATGTCTCGCTGATGCTTAAGCGAGTTGTATTTGGAAACGAGTTGATGGGGGCCTATGTTGGCAGCTTGGAAGAATCCTGTACTTGGTTAGAATCCGACAAGAGGTTGCAGGAAACAGGTTTGAAACATACCCCATTCAGTGCAGTATTGCCATGTCCAGCTAATCGTTGAAGGGTCCTTGAACGGACCGTCAAGGATGCAGTTTCCACCTGTTTTGTTTGCGTGTCCTGAGCACTCCAGCTCAAAATAATCATTGACAATAGTCACAAAGTTGGGGTACGTGGACCACCGATCTACTACCCACTTGGCGCCTTTGCTCGTGGCCCATCCATCCTTTGGTGCCGTTTTTTGGGTCACAGGATCAGTTTCAATCCAGTCACAGAATCGGCGGAGTCCATAGGTATTACCCTCCATGCCGTATGACTGCCATCTAGCGGTTATGAGAGTGAGTGCGTCGGCAAATCCAGCATTCGAGCTATTGGCAGCCCCAAAACCCAAGAATTGTTCTTTCAACATAGCAGTAGCATGCTTGTCTTTGTCCATAATACCGTCCATGTATCTGACTGCAGCCTGGATATCCCGAGTACAATTTCCAAACCCCTTTGCGTTCATCCCTTGCCATACTGGGTCGAAATAATACGCCTGGTCAACTCTAGCCTCTACTGGGGCCGATGCAGCCCATGAAGCGAAGATGGTGTCAGGATATTTATTGCGCATGAACGCAGCTCTCATTCCAGGATACGAGCCACCAACGAAGATCCATGGTGTCTGGTCGGGAGTGAGTGTTGCATTGATTTCTTTTCTGCTGAATTGCTTCGCGAAGCGGTCAACATCCGCAAGTGCTTGCTCGGCGGTTAAGAATCTAAAAGCCTCTGCTGGTGTGTCGATCGAGATATCTACGGGTGATGAATCGCCATAGAATCGATGCTCCCATACAATGCCGATACCATTGAATTCATCAACCATCTGCTTGAAAAAGCTGGTTTCGTTGCGGAGCGAGAACTGGGAGCTTGTATTGGCGTTAGCTTCACCTACATCATAGATGAAGACCGGGCTGCCCAGTTTGTAGCTTTTTGTGTTGACCCAGTATCTGTTGCGAAAGTTGCCGGCGCCTGACCCGAAGTGATCCAGTGGGAGCTCAATATACTCAGGATCGATTGGTCCAGGGTCTGCAGCGAGGGAAGCAAAGATGTCTCCACCTGATGTGGACTTGACAGATTTGGACGGCGCAACCTTGGCAGAAGACTCTTCAACAGGAGTACCATCAGGATTAAGGCCCATCTGGGCGAGTATATCCCACTCATTTTGGATGGCTCCATTCAAAGCATGTGTGTTCCGTAGCAGCGTGAGAGTGAGCGCGGCTATCAATGTCGAGGACCGCATATTGGTAGGAGGGTTCGGAAATGAATGAAAATTAATACCGCCAGCAAGCTCACTGGGGAAAATCAAGCCTCGCCAACCGGGTCAAATCTTTGGGTGTCACTGTGAGCAGAGAGGACTCTGGGAAAAGTTGCAGTCTACAATCACATAGTATATATGCGCAGCAAGAAAAGGATACTACTGAATCTAAACAATGTTCTGGTTAAAGTCAGCTCATCCGTGCCGCTAACTCGTGAACATAAGTCGCATGTCGGCGTGATTCGCTGTCTAAATTACACCTCTTCGCATCCGAGTTCAATATGGCAAAAGCCAACGGTGATCAGCTAGAAGTAGAAGGAGACACGGATCATAGCCAAGGGTAGTGGAGCACAACTTATCGGAGTTGGTTGCGAATGGCAGGTCTTTGCCAAGCCGCCTGAGACCTTCTTTCTTGGGCCTAGCGATGCAATGTAACCCCGGGTGGACAGAAAAAGCGAGCCCGCCAAGCACTGCCCTAACAAGCATTGTAGCGCAGTATCGGCAAGTCGGAGGGCTTACTTTTTCTGTCCACTCGGTGGTAGCTGAAAGATAGGTCCGTCAAGGCTTACGTCACCCAGCGTACGCGAGCTATACCACATATAGACAAGGAGAAAGCCCGAGCTTCAGCCGTGAGCCCGACTGGTCCGAATAAGCATATTGCTTCTCATCGTAACACTCTCATATCGACACGTTTGCATACCCTTTTGTATCTTCGATGAGGATAATGCGATTTTAACGCTGCCGGATATCATGTCTACAAGTTCTGCTCTCCTTCCTGAGGAGGTGAACGAGCTTCTCAAAATGCAAAGCAAGAACACTCGTAGAAAGGCCTGCTACCCGTGCCACCAGCGAAAGGTTGGCTGCGATGGCGGCCGACCATGTCAACGATGTATCAGCCGGGACCATCCAGCCCTCTGTAGTTATGAACCCGGTCAGCCCCGCACGAAGAAGCGCCGGGCTGAAGGTGCGGAGGCAAGTACAGCGGCATGCGAGCCACATCCAACGACTACGATAAATTCACAGCTTTCGGGATCGACCCGTGAAGGAAAACCTGAGATCTCGTCATCATATGCACGAAATGTTCCTCCTGTCACCAAGCCAGCTAGACAAAGGTTGATGACGACTTCATCAACGAGGCATGAGAGACTGGAGAGTGTAGACGCGCGGTCGGAAGATTTCTTGGGTAGCTCGTCTGTTCCTGGATTTATCCTAGACGGTGTATCTCCCGCGGACGCGGAGCGACTTGGGACGAACCATGGTGAGCTTCGAAATTTGCTTCTTCCAGCTCTTGGCCTGCAACGAACAGAAAGCGGCACAAAGATGGGACGAGTGCAGCAATCATCTGTTGTAAAACGAGCATTGGACCTAACATCACACGGCTCCGAAGTGATTAGGTTTGTTAAGACCTTGCACCAAGATGAGTATCTTCGGTACATGGTCGCTGACATGAACGTAGGATGTTTCGGTGGTACAAGGATACAGTCTTTCCTCTGAGTCCTCATCTTATCGATGTCACCGCTTTCGAGGCTGAGCTTATTGCTTTCCTTCAAGACGCTGACATGATTGGAGACGGTCAGATCGAAATCCCATCCCCGTATTGGCTGGCGACGTTCTTTGCTGTTCTTGCTGCAGGTACACAGTTTTCGCACCACCCTTTCGACAAACGGACTGTGGACAGCAAGTTGTATGGTAAAGTTTCGATGCTTTCACGAAGTAGAAATTTAACTGATGCCTCTTTGATGTAGCTCACGATGCATTTGCTTGTCTGCACGCAGAGCTTGGATACATTACGCCTAATCTCTCAACAATCACTACTTTGATGATACTTATCACAGTCCTTCAAAACAACCTGGAAGCTGAAGTGGCATGGTCTTACATGGGCCTTGTCAGTCGACTTGCGCAGAGTATGGGCTTGGATGCTAGTTCAACAACTGTAGCGCCCTCGCCGACAAGATTGGATTTAAATGTTTGGTAGGTGGTCCTCTATTGCAGTAAAATGAAGAATTCTTATTTAAAAAGAAAGAAATCATTGACAAGTTTTAAGGCAAGCGATCATGTGGCAAGATTGCCTCCTCTCCATGTGTTTTGGTCGACGCCCATGTACATTTTCTAAGGCGACATTGATGCAAGAAGTGGAGGATCACGTTACTGGCCTAAATTACCGCTGCGCCATGTACAAGCTCGCTAAATTCTCGCTTGGGTTTGTGGACGAGCAGAATGCGTCACCAACACATACGCCCTCGCCTACTACAGCGCTCGAACATGCATGTCGGTTGCGGCGCCTGCTGGATCACGTCAAGCCCGAGATTCGCTGCAAAGAGCGCAGCAAGTCTATCGCAGATCACACTGAGCGCCTTGCCCTCCGGCTTAACGTGTCATTTGCGCTCGCCACTCTGCTGCGCCCGGCTCTAGCAGAAAAACATCACTGGCTAGCTTCTCCAGGTCAGCGTGACGAGGCTCGAAGAATATGCATAGATGCCTGTATGGCCGCTGTAGACTCGTTCATCGATCTGTACCATATATCCGTTGTGGCAGAACGCTCCTGGTCAGCGATGCATAATGGACTGAGTTGTGCACTAACACTACTTCTGATCGATGGAGGAAGGCACAACGAAGGGATTCGCGAACTTCAGCAAAAGCTCCTCGATATCGTCCGTAGGTCGTCTACCGAGGCAGACCGAGCGTCGCCTCTGTGGGGCCCACATGCACGCATATTGTCTGTGTTCAAGCTGCTGGAATCAGCAAGTTCAGCAAGTTCAGCAACGTCGTCTGCTACTGCGCAGCGACTAACTAGCCACCCTTTGGGGGCAGAGCCAGGCGGATATCTTGGGCAAGAGAACTTGAATGCTAGCCAGTTGCCTACTGAGCCTGGTCACTCGAGCACGAATCTGCCACAGGAAGAGGTGCAACTGTCAGACTACCTTAACAACCTAGCGAGCTTTGATTTCAACGATAGTGGACTGATAGGAATGTACGACTCTATCCTCTGGGGAAACAATCCACTCACCTGAGGCCATAAAGACGCACCTACATAGAGCCACATGGTTTTTAACATGATATAACATTGTGCGAACAGAATTTCGACGAGATACGTTGGTTCTCGCCTATGCGGTATTGCTGCCTTTGTAAGACCTCGTGTCCTCCTTCAAGTTTACCTCTCTTCCGTCATCCACAATGCCCTGGTTCACATGGCTGCTACCCTCCAAGCCACCAAGCACAGCTCGATTCTCGCCTGGGATACGCATCTCGAACGTATCGTCAACAACAGTGTATTCCCAGTACCCACACCTGGCTATCGGTCTTGTCTTCCGTACATCCACCTTGCCATCTGTAATGACGCTTTCTTGGATATAAATACCAACCACACGGCCGATAACAACATCGACGTTTCCCATCGGTGGAGTACCCGGCAAGCGGACCGAAGTGTAGTATTCGCATTCGAAGCGCACAGGAGATTCGGCAACTACAGGCACCTTGAAGCTGCCATCCTCTTCCTGTATACCTTCAACTGAACCGATGCCTGCTTGCTTTGCTACACGGATAATCCGTGACCAGCCCTTCTTGAGACCTGTCTTCTCAAATTCATCGACGCCGTACTCAGTCCACTCGGCGCTTGCGTTGACCGCCTCACGCAAGGCCCAGGTTGCAAGATTCTAGCAGAACTTCCCAGTCTCCTCAGCATTGCGGGGTGTATCTTTCCGGCGACCGTTGGGATCGGTGTTCGCAGCAAACATGACATAGGAAGGGTCGAAGGTGATGTTATTGAATTGGGAGTAGGGTGCTAGGTTGGCCTCGCCCCTAGAGAAGACGATGGATATCCAGCCGATCGGGCGAGGTATCACGCAAGCCTGCGAACGAAGTCATCCGAATGAACGGTCGATAGAGGCAAGAATTCGAAACTACTTTGAAGGGGTGGTATGGAAGTCCATGGTCGGTTTCCCAGGCTCGAAGAACATCGTGGTGGACGGGAGGTTACTACAAGCTAGAACAAGCTAGTAATTGCTGTACGGCGGCTGTAAGACGATGCGTGTTTTGATGGATGTTTGCAGATTTGTTGATCTTAAAATTCTTGCACGTCTACAGCTTATATCTGTGTGCGCTTGGATACCGACATTCCAACGTAGTGAGCCCCGACCAGCTCCGTGACTTCCGACCACTCCGAGCCTGCGAGACTCCGGTCCGGCTCGTTGCATGCGCCGTATGTACATGTGTAGATACCTAAGCCCACAAGATACGGGATCATTTCGAATGCCACACGGCACCGCTTGCTGCTCGAACACCTAGAAGTTTGGAATTCCGACTGGTTTGCAGTATCCTCGGGGTCATGCCGATCGATGTCGTGCGCTTCCGCTAGTGGGATTTGGTGGGACAGCGCCAAATCTTAACACTGTCACTGGAAAGTAATCGATGAAAGATCGAATCACTCTGTGCCATGATTGCACAATGCCACGTCATCAGGATGGCCAGAGAGATGGGCTTTGGTGCCCTAGACATAGCGTGTATGCATAAGCCACTGTTGCGATGATGATAAGCTATGTTTTGTATCTCAGTTCCGGCCCCTCATTTGCAAGTTTCAATGCTGGAAGCAGTTGCGAGACATTGGAATTCACATCCCACAAGCAGAGTTCGTTGAACCGGGATATGGTGACTGAAGAGGGAATGTGCATTCTAAAGGCTCTACGGTGTGTATGTACGGCTTAATCAACCGGATCTTCGGCATACTAATGCATACCTGTCCATCGCTCGAAATCTCCTGCATCCAAATCAAACATGTCCAACATACGCCCTACACTCTGCGACACAATATCATCCACAGTCTGTGGCTTGGTGTAGAATGCCGGGACGGGCGGGAAGACGATACCTCCATTGTTCGTGATGGTCATCATGTTTGTCAGGTGGATGGCGTTCAGTGGTGTTTCCCGTGCGACAACCACCAATTTTCTCCGCTCTTTCAGTACAACGTCTGCCGCTCGGGTCACCAAGTCTTCGCCAAAGCCAGTTGCGACTGCGCTGAGAGTCTTCATGCTGCAAGGAACGATAATCATGCCTATCGTCTTGAAGGAGCCGCTCGATATTGGCGCAGCAACATCGGTGGCCGAATAAGTCTTTGTCGCAAGTGCCCTCAGGTCCTTCACAGTAAAGCTAGTCTCGTAGGTCAGGGTCGCGGCAGCCCATTTGCTAATCACGAGATGTGTTTCGATATTCATGCGTCGCAGTGTCTTAAGCAAGTGAACACCGAGGACAGATCCAGTTGCTCCTGTCATGGCGACGATAATTCGTGTTGGTGTATGGAGCACGGCTCCAGGATGGGAGGCTTGTTCCAGCGATAGTGGATGTTGAGTCTCATTTGCAGGAAGACCACAATCGTTGGAGGCGCTGAGGTGCATGACGGTTGATCTGGGTGCTGCAGGGAACAAGTCTTGCAGCAGCGAAATGATCCTGTATCGGAGCTGAGGGAGAAAATATAAGGCTGCCACACAGTTCGCAATCAAGACAGCAACAATCATCGCTACCCGAGTTTATACGATAGATATCCAATGGCTGGGCGATAGTTCGCGTGTGAGGTGCAGATGTGAATTTTTTTCCGCGAAAGTCAGCAGCTCGTGTTTATGTATATAGTACAGCAGGCCAAAAACAGAACGCCCGAACCGTTCACGAGGCGCTCGGCCAATTAAGGTCCTTTGTGTCCTCATCGGAGCTTGTCGGTGGTCTCGGTCCCCTCGTACATGTAGCGCGCGTGCCCATTGCAAGTTTTGGCTGGCTGTGCTGCAAGCAGCGATGACGGAATCAGACTGAGCCAACTGAATCCCGGACTAAAAAACATGGTTGCGATGAATCGCTGTCGGAAAGCAGCTCATAGTTTCATATGCGCATTGCTGTCGCTTCTTGGATTTTGCGCCCTCGGCGATTTTCGGACTCGTTGGTAACGTAGTAAGCGCTCGGGATCGGCTCTGACATTAGCGCACTCCGTGAGCTTATCCCAGAAGAGTGAACGCTGTGACGACTGTCTTTCGGTGCCGAAACTCGCAGAGCTGGATTGAACTGATCTCATGCTTCGGCGAGCTTGGAGTTTTTACGAAACCTGAGCGGACTTTTAACTCAGTTTCGTCATACTTAGCTGCGCTAATCGACAACTTGGGTCCCCATGTATATAAGGTTATGAATGATTACCCGTTTTTGCATGCATCGTCTGTCCAGTTCTCAGCTATCTACAGCCATTTATCTACATTTATTTACGCTTTCGGAAAGCAATGGCAGCCCACAGAACGATAGAAATCCCCTCTCTGCAACTCGAGCCGCACCTCAACTTCCGATCCTTCGTCGACGCTTTGAAGCTTGATGATGATCTCGTGGAGATTGGCGATCTAGTTGACCCCCAGCTCGAGGTGGGTGCGATCATCCGAAAGGTGTCCGAGACCAACAACAAAGCACCGCTATTCAACAATGTGAAAGGAGCAAAAGATGGCCTTTGGAGAATCCTTGGCGCACCCGCTTCTTTACGGAGCCGCCCAGACCAAACCTACGGAAGGGTGGCTAGGCACCTAGGTTTACCACCGACGGCTAGCATGAAGGAGATACTGCAGCTGATGGTGTTGCCCGCACACCTGAATCCAATAGAGCCGCGCATCGTAGAGAGTGGTCCTTGCAAAGAAAACATCTTGTTAGATGGCGAATTCGACCTCACCGAGCTACCTGCACCATTCCTCCACCAGTCAGATGGCGGCCGCTATATTCAAACCTACGGAATGCACGTGGTGCAGTCTCCGGATGGCAAGTGGACCAATTGGTCCATTGCGCGTGCCATGGTGGACGACAAGAACCATCTTGTAGGTCTTGTCATCGAGCCACAGCATATCTGGCAGATTCACCAGATGTGGAAAAAAGCCGGCAAAGATGTGCCGTGGGCTCTATGCTTTGGTGTTCCTCCCATGGCGATCATGGCTTCGAGTATGCCCATTCCAGATGGGATATCCGAGGCTGCATATGTTGGTGCGATGGCCGGAAAGCCACTCGATCTTGTCAAATGCGAAACAAACAATCTCTATGTTCCGGCAAATGCAGAGATTGTATTCGAGGGCACCCTTTCGATCACGGAAACTGCACCTGAGGGTCCTTTTGGAGAGATGCATGGGTATGTGTTCAAAGGTGATACGCACGACTGGCCACGGTATAAGGTCGATCAAATCACTCACCGCAATGCCGCCATATTGCCCATTTCCAATTGCGGAAGGATAACTGATGAGACACACACTTTGATTGGTTCCTTGGCAGCAGCACAAATTGCCCAGTTATGTCAAGAAGCAGGCTTGCCGGTCAAAGAAGCTTTCGCGCCTTTTGAAACGCAGGTTACGTGGGTTGTCTTGAAGATTGACAGCGAGAAATTGAGAGCCATGAAGACGACTCCAGTGGAATTGCGAAAACTCATTGGCGACACCGTGTTCCTTGTCAAGGCTGGTTACACCATTCACCGTTTGGTGCTTGTAGGAGAAGATATCGACATTTACAACTTTAAGGATGTTTTGTTCGCTTTCAGCACCCGCTGCCGACCTGCGACGGACGAGACCTTCTACCAAGAATGTGCCGGCTTCCCGCTCATACCGTACATGTCGCACGGCACAGCAGCTCCGAATAAGGGTGGCAAAGTTGTCTCAGACGCGTTGCTTCCTATTGAGTACACCAGCGTGCCAAACTGGGAATTAGCCGATTTCAAGCATTCATACCCTGCGAATCTTCAGAACAAGGTGAATGCATCTTGGCAGCGAATGGGGTTCTTGTAGCATTGCAATATCTGTATATTTATTATGGGTTAGGCTTTGCCTAGAGCTGTGGGCTGAAACTTTACCCTTGGGCCGCTGATTCTGCTTAGTGCATGAAAGCGTTGCGCAGAATTGAAAAGACTTGATATGTTTCACTTCGCTCATGCAGCGTTATCATTTGGGATGATTATTCATGAGGCTACGTTAATACATGTGCGGGGTCAGAGGGCTGACGCTGCCCGCGAAATTTGATTCCAGATCATTTGTACCCATTTCGTACTAGTCTAGGCCATCCGACCAATCAGCGACTTTCATAGCACATTTCCGCTCGTGTTTCGCATCATGTCAGCCTCGGCGCTATTATACAGTATAGATCTGCGGTGCACAGAAACTTCGCCCAAATGTAAGATCTATAATCACATTTGCTCTGTCTAACGTCATACAATGGATTTCAAAAACAATCGTAACCATAACACTTGACCCCAAAGGTCGGCTGTGATTGTTTGAATCTCCTTTAGCTAACATTGGCATAGCGCTGATGCATCATCTAACCTGCCTACGGTCATTTGGTGGAAAGATCTTTTTATTTTTAGAAAAGCTGTAAAAGGTTATTTCAAATCCCAATACGAATCTTTTAGTATATATGGGTGACAATGATGGCTCTTCGGACATCATCTCTTAGAGCAGAAAAATATTTAAGCCTTTCCCTCTTCTTTATCTTCCCCGCTCAATAGTCAATCTCCTACCCTACATTCTCTGTAAACGTGCACACAATGGCAACCGAAACAGCTCATTATATCCCACATGATCCTGAAATGCAAGATCAGGAGAGCGCCGATATGCACAAGATGTCAGAAGAGCCAATGACTTCAAACACCCCATCGCATACTCTCTCGCCGAACGACCCCGATAGCCCGATGAGATGGCCTCTACATCGAAGGCTGTATGCGTCTTTTGTAGCAGCAGCCATGGCTTTCGCAGTGTAAATACCCCGAATTTACTTATGCTACAGTCCTACTTGTGATACAGCGCTAACATTTTTTCAGAGCATTTGGCTTGACGATATATACCGCTGTGATTCCAGAAGTCATGATAGTATTTGACATCTCCTTGACAAAGGCCATTGCAGGCTTCTCTGTATATCTTTTCGGCATCTTCTTCGCCCCTATCTACACCCCACATTTGTCTGAGCGATATGGACGTACAACGGTCTATCTCATCGGCATCTTCTGCTGTGCTTTCTTTCATCTGGGTGCTGGAGTATCACACACTTTTGCGGCTCTTATCATCTGTCGATTTTTCGCCGGCTTAGCCGGTGGGCCATGTCTTGTGCTAATCGAGGGTACCTTTGCCGACGTTTGGTCCGCTGAGACTACCAACACATACTATGCATTCCTCGGATGTGCTTCGTACTTTGGTGCAGCGAGCGGTAGGTCTCGCCCAATCCAAGAACCGTGCAGATGCTGACATACAACCACTGCAGGTCCTTTAGTAGGCAACTTCGTTATAGAAGGAGGCGACTGGCGATGGGCTGAATACACTGCTGTCATTCTTATAGGGATGACCTTTGCCTTCGGTGTTGGCATGCCCGAAACTTACGGACGCGAAATTCTTCGCCGACGAAACAAAGCCCGCGGTCTCGCTCCCCTGCATCTACCTCTTGCAGAGAGTGGTGTCACCATCTCTCAGATGGCGATAGTTACTATTGTGAACCCGCTCAAGCAACTTGCCCGCGAGCCCATTGTCGCCATGATATCCTTCACTCTGGCGCTTAACTGGGCCGTTACATTTCAGTGGTTCATCACTGTCCCCGTTGTACTCAAGACAGTTTATAACTTCACCCCACAACAAGCCGGACTAGCCTTCATTAGTGCCATTGGCGGTGCATCCCTTGCAGCATTGTTCACCATCGGAATCGAGCAAGTCATTGTAAAATCCTGCAAAACGCCTATGTCACTTGAGAAACGACTCATTCCTGGCATGTACGGTGGTGTCTTGGTTACTGGTTCTCTTTTCTGGATTGGATGGACCGCGGATCCCAAGGTCCACTACCTGAGCCCGATTTTTGGCACAGCTGTCTTCATTTGGGGCGGTCTTTCTGTTCTTGCAAGTATTGGAGCAAGTCACTCAAGCGAATTACCCACTAATGCTCCCATCTACAGATGTCTCTTGTCACCTACCTCTTTGACGCCTACCCAGCGACCGGCACACTCTCCGCTTTGACTGCGGCAGCCTGCACTCGAATTGCCGCCGCCGGTACCATTCCTCTTGTTATCATACAAGGTAATATACCCATAAATAACCCTAATTGTTCATGTCTAACGCACGCATAGCATTTACAAATCTAGGCGGTAACTGGGCCCTCAGCACCTTTGGTTTCATATCAATTCCTCTAATTTCTGTTCCATTCGTACTCTATAAATGGGGTCCTGCTATGCGTATGAGAAGCCCGTATAGTAGGAACATGAGTATCCATAGCCCAAACACCTCTTTTTATAGAGATATGCCGCTTGCAGAGCTAGTAGTATGAGAGTTTAAGGATGCAAACATTGCAAGTTTATAGATGTATCCTAGATATATCGGAATAGAGAATTAGCTAGTATAAGTACTCAAAAACTGATCTGAATTTAGGTAAAGTTACTTATATAGGAAGTCTAATACTATCATAATAATAATTTCAGTAGTATAAGTACTTAAAAACTAGCCTATACACTATTAAGTAGTTATGGAGATATTTGGAAGACCCTACACCATAGGCTTCACTTAAACACTTCTTGCCTTTGCATAGGCTCAGGCTGCCTAGAAGGTAATTGAATATATTGGGTACCCCACCCCTGATCTATAGACATAGAGTATTTGATGAGTGGCGCTTGTATTAACCGTTGTCGTAACCCATATTCTAAAAACCACTGAGGTTAGGCCCTAGCTCCTCGTGCATCGCCTGACCGAGATCCGCGACAGCTCTCCATTGACCGATTGGCCCGGGAAGGCGAGGAAGACAACTAGACTTGTTCGAATCCACCCAGATACCATAGCAACACCAGAACCAGACTAGGAAAAGGGAGCTGCTAACAACCACCCAACCGAGAGAAAAGCCCCATTGGTACATACTCGTTAGTACACAAGATAGCGGGTATGTGAGACCATCTTTTTGCAAGGTCTTTGTCCCATTTGGAAAGCGGTAAAAAATTGTATTTTCGTTTCCGTAAAAGGTTGTCGACCCATCCGGCCCCTGTGAGCTCCCTTGCCATAATCCCTCCACGGTTTGAGCCATTGTCCCACTTGGCCAGTTCATCCATGCCTCATTTATCTGGATGTAGCCGGTGGCGGAGTCCAACAACGTTGACAACGTTAGTGTAAATAGAACACACATGAACAACGAGATAAGTATAGTCTTTCCTCGCCAGCCTCCTGTCCTAAGGATGGCGCGAAATAGAGGGACCAGAGAGGAAACCATAGGAAGGTCGAAAGACATGGTTAGAAATGTTTCATAAGATACCCGAACCAGCTGAATTATCCGAAGTAGTGCGTACTTCATGGTTCGATACGTAACCAAGCCAACAAGCGCTTGAGCACCATAACCCGCGGCGAGATTCCACGTGATGCCGACTGACTTAGCTTTCATGAACGTCATATTGCCGAACGCCATGTCTGGGACAAAAAGGCCATTCTCATCGCAGATACGTATTGGTGTAGCGACTGAGGTCAAAGGAAAAAACGCGGCCCAAAGGAGGCTACCGGTTACCAAAGCAGCGCCAAAACCAACCAGCCAGTATTTCAATATCCGTTTCGACGTATTTCGTTCAATCGCGTCTTCTTCCTTAGTCAAACTCATGCTGAGCCTGTCGTTGAAGGGTGTGCGAAATTTAAACACTATCACTATGGGGAGGAATGAATATAGGAGAAATCCGGCGCAGAGCAAAAAACTAGCGATAGTAAAATTGGACACCGGGAGGTGTTATGTACTCACATACACCAATGGCAAAGACTCTGACCCCTACATGCGCTATCACTAGCCCTCAGCCGCACCCCAATACCCTTACGAAAAACAAGCATAGCGCAGAACTGAGAAAAGATCTAGACCTAACGCTAGACTAAACATGGCTTACAGTTCAGCTGTAATCAAATAAAATGGTTAAAACTTCCAGCTTACAAGCGTCGCGTTTAGATTTGCGAGAAGAAAATGTTCTCTATCTATTTGTAGAGTATGTGATAATGTTATCAACAAGTAGCATAACATAAAGTACAAGCTTCTAATCTCAATCATAGATGGTGGCTTAGATAGCGTACACCAAATCGGCTTCTAGTATAGTTGAAAGTTGCTAAGGGCCTATTCGGTTACAGATTTCCATTTCAGTTTCAGCTGCAGTAGTGGCGTAGTCAGTCCCTATCAGTACTCAGTTAAGCTAAACTGAATTTGATCAGATAACTAGGAAGCTTCACGTGCTCGCAATGAGGAAGGCGCGGTACCCCATCTATGTCACTGACAATAACGAATTTTGAGCGTCATCCCTAAATGCCCATCAAGCCCGCAAATCCAGCTGATAGCTCATCGTGGGCGTGAAACACCTCGCGGCCAACGCTTCTCTTACACGAACCCTCCTTATCCCACGACGACCCGTGAGTTACGGACACCCTTCATGGATTCGGCGGTAGACTCTGACTACCTCAATGACGGAAATGAACGACCTGGACGAGTTATGCATTATCGATTCAGAGTCGCTTCTTACCCCCGGCTCAACTAAGCTGCTCGTACCCGTCGCCGTCCCGCACAAAAGAAGAGGCAAGAAGTACACCTCATTCTTTCAGCGATGAAGAATAGAGTTCCAGACTCTTTCACCGAATCACGAAGGGATCAAATATGCATTCCCACGACACCTTTGCCAATCTTGAGCCATGATACTTCGAATAAAGATCACCTGCTTTTCTTTCCAAAGGTCCTCCCAGACGCTAACAGGCCGTCGGGATTGATGTTTGGAGGTAAGAAGGTTATTTCACAACCAGAGATATCAAGCTAACAGTGCAGGATTATCTTCTTCAGCACTGCATTCGAAAAGTCTGAGAGACGTAGCACCTACCATAGGCGCCTCAGGTTATGATTTAATTCCTCGGATGGCTCCAACAGACCAAACTATACTCTTGTCTATATAAGTATGTCTGTGAGATGATGGATTAGTCGTCAAGTACTACGTGATGCCGAGTGATAAAAGTACATAAGAGGGTTCCGACAGAACGCAAGCTCTACCGTGTTTGAACTACATTCTCTTCCTCATTTAGTAATAAGGATGAATCATCATTTTGCAAGTGAATACCGCCCCCTAGGACGAATCGCAAGAATACATAAATTATTATCCAAATCCTGTGGAAACACTGCTTCGCGCATAGATGCATTAGAGGTAGTCGAGGTCGTCTTACTTGCTAATCTGACTGGTCGTCAAGTGATACCAAGACAACAGGTCGATAGCTTGACAGCGATTTAGAACGCCAAGAGATCCTGGCTTTGCATGCTAACTTATCTGGATCAATCACATGAAACCGATCATATGCTTGATTACGATCAATGGATCTGTCCCTAGTAAGTACACCACGAGTATAGCTGTCCTTTCCGACTCCGTTTTCTACCACCATTGTCACAGCAAGCTGTTTGTTCTTCTCGCTTCGGGAAGATTAGCTCCAGGTCGAATATCCATGCTCATCACCCTGTATAAACTAAGACTTTGTTGAAGTATATCCATGATGCGTTTGGTTATGTCTAATATGTTCTTGCTAACCTCCCCTGCACCCTCGGCCGTGTCAGGATGCGAGAGCGCCATGAGCGCCACGTCTCTAACGACAATGTGCATCTCACGCATTTTGCGGTGAACTGGCGAGCCCACGACCTCTCTGATATCGTTGAAGGTAACCAGAAGTAAGTATATAGCTTTCTCGCTGTGGCGTTGTCGCAGCTACCCAATGAGAGAACATTCAAATGTGAAGATGGGTATGATAAGTCTTGACCAACTTCTTCTGCGTACAGCTCGAGTAGTATCTGCGAAGCGCTGAATATTAGAATCGCGCAGCCAGTGAAGCTAGTGTAAGTGGTACCGATATTTTGCGTTAGCGATCATGAGACGGTTCCTATTGGAGTTGGCCTACACAGAAACCCAGCAGTGGGGTCGGATCAAGTTGTCGAGCTGTAGTAGTGATGCCACCCGAGCAGATTGTCGTGCGGCCAAGACACATCGCGCCTCAACAGCTTTCAAAGCCTCCAAATCCTCCGTCTCGATCGAGGTATTGCTCAAGCCGAACCTCCCAAGATCAACTAGACAATCCCGGTAAGGTTCGATAAACAAGCCTAAGGAAGAGTATGTGAAACTGCAAAAGAGACCGCTTCGTATGCCAGTTCATCGCAAGCGGATCTGCGAGACTAAGTCGACTTAGTTGCATCGGCGGTGGAAGAGTGCGGTGCCATTCATTAAGGAACTCGAGATAGATTCGAGTCCGCGCGGCCTTTGGTTGACTTGCTGCGCTTAGATCTAGTGCTGCATATGCCGCTAGCTGACCAAGTTCCATAATGCGTTCTTGAAAGATTCCAGGCCCACGTTTAGCATGCGAACGAGAATGGTACAACTGCGCAGTATTAGTAGACGTCTCAAGACAAACGGCTATGAACAGCAGGCCAGGCCGATGGGGCGAGGCTGACATATACTGTTCTATGCCCGAGATCAGCAGAATGCTGATCACTCGTACCTTTTTGGTTGAAGTGACTCAGTGGCATAGAGCTGAGCTTCTGACAATCAGTGGTATAGCAAGTGCTTCCTAGTCTAGAGATATTCATTATTTAGAGACTTGTTCTTGTTAGGGAATATAGCATAACTAATCTAGAGACCAGTTTATGTCTAGGGACACGATATAGATGGGGGCTAGTCTTTGTCTAGAGATAGCTGTGTGTCTAGAGAACACTGCTTATCTGAAGACTATTCCTTGTCTGGGGACTAAGGATGTTTCCGGACTGGTCGTAACACTGCGTTTGGTGGTGGTGTCTGCGCGTCAAAGTTAACGGCGTAACAACAAGATTTTTAGTAGCTGCACAGTACGAGATTCGTCCTTCTAGACCTTGCGAATTGATTGTAGCAAGAAATTTTTGGATAACAGTTGTATTGGTGGAGTTATCGCGTATTGAATTTGGGGTGTTTACCCCTGGCAGATACAGGGGGTGTTGCATTGGCTGAACTGTTGCACGCACTGACCACCTACAGTACGCCTCAAACTTGACAGTGGCATCGTGTTCGCAGCTTCCGCCTTTACGCTGCAACTCGTGCCGACGTCTTTCCCGAAATAGTCAATCGCCGCTCATATGCGACCGTTTGAAAGATCTGACACCCGTTCGACAGGCCAATGGACGGCCTGGCCTGTCTCGGCATCGATCCCCCCAGCTGAATCAGCGCTTCGGCAGACGAGGCGTCTCGCCCGTTTCAGTACCCGCTAACTAACCACGACTTTGTGCCTCACAGCTCTTCCCCACCTTGATTTTGTTGCACGCTGTCAATGTCTTCGAAAAGGATCGAGTTTCAGAACGCCGAGACATCGTTTTGACACACGTCTCCACCTACACACCGCAGCATTTGTCGAGTGCTTCGACTAGATACCTCCACCACAGCATCTGGGAAAGCGCATGCTTTGGCGCCCTGCAGCGGTGTCAACTCGAGATCAAGTGTCTTCACCAAGTTTGACAGATGTGAGACAACGCATTCTATCCCTCTCTGGTGAAAGCTCGACCCGTGCAGACCCACCAAGCGCCTAACTTGGAAGCTTGTCAGAGCTTGTCACACCTGTCCCACATTGTCGCACCCTCTTTGGCGACGGTTCGTTTCCTGACAAGACTTACCGAGTCTTGGTGCCGCAGATCTAAGGCTTGAGACTTACAAGCGGAGCAGTCCACAGTTGGTGTGGTTGAGGCCTGCTGTGCGCCTTTATGCTGCGTGAGGAGACGAATAGATCACCGCGGCTGTCTTTACGACCCGCGGACTAAGAGGTGTATAAGAGGACTGCGCCTAGCTTGTAGGTAATATCAACAGCTCGCAGCTTCAAATCACTTCTCTTTTCTCATCACCCCTGATACAAGCGACTGGTTCGTTTCTGCAACTTATATTCTATCTGTAACTTCCAATATTTACTTCTTTCTTTATCAATTAACGCATCCTCCAAATCACTATCAATCAGCCAATATGCGTTTCTCCGCGCTTCTCATCGGCTCCGTGGCGCCCACCCTTATTGCTGCCCACGGCAAGGTTGCTGTTGTTCAGGGTGATGCTGGCGGCAATGGCACCGCAATTGGCATCCAGGGCGGCATCATCCCCGGCGCAGGCAAGAACAAAGTGACCGAGCCTGACACCACCGTCTTCGGCAGCACCAAGATCGCAACCGACGGCCTTGGCAAGACGAATGGACAAGGCAAAAACACCGTTGCCATGGTCGCCGACACCATGGCTCAGAGCGGCTCCACTCTCCCCCAGGTCAGCGACGGTGGCATGATAACCGGCACTTTCCACATCGTGACCACCGACGGTGCGGGCCCTGTATCGGCCATGATCGATCCCACAGGTACAGGCGCGTTCAGCAATGGCGTGCAAGCAACCGTCGTGCAAGACGTACCCGGCAACAAGGGCAATATCAAAGCGAATGGCCAGGTGCCCCGGAGCTTGGGGTACTGGGCTCTCCAGGCCCGCGGTCTGGTCAAGCGCGCGGCAAATGTCAATAAGGATTTTCCTATTGCTGTCCAGGTTCCTGCTGGAACGACGTGTTCGGGGACTGCGGCGGGACAGCAGAATGTGTGCTTTATGAAAATCGCGAACAGCAACAGGGCTGGGCCTTTCGGAGGTGTGATCGCGTTCCAGATGGCGGGTGCTGCTGCTGGGAAAGCGACTGCTGGGGCTGGAGCGGGTGCGACTGGGTCGACAGCTGGATCAACCACGGGATCAACGACCGGCTCTTCAGGCACAGGTTCTACCACTAGCACAGGCTCAACTACAGGTGGCGCATCTACAGGTACATCATCGACCAAGGGTGCAGGAGCCGGCTCCTCGTCGTCGACTGGCTCGCTGACTTCTTCTACTGGTAATACTAATGGCAATGGCAAAGGCGCAGCTGGTACTGCAGGCACTGGATCTACCTCGACCTCGAACACTGTATCTTCTGTCGGCATGCGCTTCGTTGCTTAGAACAAGCAATAGAGAGCCTCCCAGAGATAGCATGATAGTCGTCTCCTCGAGACTAGCCTTTAGGTACCTCTTCACGAATACAAAACTCATAGTATATATAATGTATCCTCTATATAATATAGCTGTATACATATATTCGAGATCCCTGACCTAACCTATACTAAAATAGACTTAGTATTGGGGCTTTAGTCCGCGTTTAGCTATTTTATACCCTAATCTATATAAGATACATCTTATAGTCTAGGACGCGTTAAAACAAGCTTAGCGTTAGAGTCATATAAACTAATTAGGCTATTTATATATTATAAAATATAAAGTCTGACTTTTTTTTCAAACTATTATATTATGATATTTACTAATAATACGTCTTATAAGCGAGCGCACTAACATCAATATATTATTAAAAGCATTTATAATGGCTAATTATATATGAGTCTTCTGACGTATAGCTATATACGTCTGTTGTGTACTAATGTTCGATATAAAACTGAGGAAAGTGCTTCGTTACCCTGTGTGATTCGCGTTGTGATGGATGACGTTAGGAGTAGCGTCGAATTTATTAACGTTACAATACTAGTTATAACCGCCTTCCTCTTCGCTTACTACGTTATGCTGACTATATAGGTACACTTCGATATCCGCGGAAGCAGTTTCGCTACCTGTCAATTGCCATAGAGTAGCACTTCACGTGGCTTTCAGCCCATGCAGGCTATATTATTGCCCGTTGTTTTTGTCTCAAACGCCGTATCTTAAGAGATTATGGGGCGGTTTAGAAAGAGAATGTTATTAAGAGAAATACAGTACTAGGACAAAAGTTTGTTCCCGCGAGCCGCTCGGGCCACCCACACCACTTTTGATCACCACTTTAAAACAGTGCAACTCCACCAAACCACGAGCAAATTTTAATTTAAGATAAGTAAATTATAGCTAGAGATCTTAATATCTTATATGAAAGCCATTAGCACGAAGAACAGCGTTAAGACGGCGCGGCATACTTATAATACACTGCGCGATCAAGGTATTAGGTATAGCAGCCTACGCCTCTATAAGTCTAACTTCAAATATATTCTACTCGATTTCTAAGTTGCCTATATAGTCAAACTATAGATATAGCTTATAAACTTTCTTTTTTAGCACCTACTAAAGGTGTTTAATTAGGTTTAGATCTAGTAAGTAGGGTAGCTATTCTATTATCGCGATACTGTATAATTCTAAGAACTCTTAGGCTAGTCTTAAGTTATATATACGCGCGTTATTCTATATAAAAAGCTCGCCTAGTATATAATAAGATAGTAAGCTCTTCTCTAAGGCGTTAGTATAGCTCTAAGTTGTATATTCTTGCCACTAATGAGATATATCGCGAGTTATTACCACTAGCGGACTGCGCCCTACAATACTACCTAGAGCTATCTAAATCGCGGCCTATACTATACGCGCAGGCTATCTAGCAGTAGATATAGGTTCTATCATGCCTCTTGCCTATTTTTGTGACGGTAGACGCCATACCCACTACGCGTTATGGCCAGATCCGCGCGCGATACTACACTCGTCAGAAAACTTAACAACAGTCTCTCCATCCTAGACGTAGTGGCGCCACCTACGCGCGAAAACTCGACGTTTTTTTACTATTGTAGTACTAATTAACGGTCGGCGTCTTGCTCGGTATTTACGGTAGTTATCTTGGGCGAGAGATCGTTAGATAGTATAGTAAAATACCTCTACCTTATTATTCTGCGTATCCTATAGGCTAGACTCGCGATATAGCGCGCTATATTTAATTTTAGAATTTTTCTTAATAACCCGAAGCACTCGACGATAGTACTTACTAGTTATCTTGCGTGGGCGGCCTACTCGATCGCGCCTTGCGTAGGTGCTGTTAGTTTCCTAGCGTTGGATAATCTTGTTTATAGCGCGTCGCGAGCAGCTAAGACGGTTGGCAATCTTAGTAGCGCTATAACCACCCTCCGCCTACGCTAAAATATATATACGTTGAGTAGAAGATAATTCACCTTTGCGCTTATAATCACGTGAAATTTCGATACTAAAAGGTCTTATATTAGTGGAGTTGTGTGGTGTTAGAAATTACTACTCTAGAAAACGCGATGGTGGGGTTGGCCCAAGCTCGCGGGAACAAACTTTTGTCCACCAGCTGTACTTTTAGAAAGAAGGACGAACACTTAATACAACCTTCAACTTAATAGCGTTAAAATTAACTAAAGTGAAGAGATTTTTAGTAAGAAGAAGCCTCTCTTACGCCATACCAAGGGTGCTTGAGAGAGAAAGCTTTAAGTCTTTCACTTAGCTACGCTAGTTACTAGATAAGTGTCTAACTACTTATTTCTTATACATAATTGACTCTATATACGCCACTTGCGATATCGGGACGAAGTTGGGACTTCCTCCGCGGACCTCGGCAAGATAAGCAGGGAAATCGGCTGAGGTCGACTTAGGAGCTTAGCCCATAGTAATACACACTAGAATAAAGTCAACCATTATCTGCCATAGAGCGCCTTGTTATGGAAATTTTATGCGACATTACTGGACCTACCTATCGAGCCCTATGAGCTCATCCAAGACGCACCACGAAGAGATGTAGCGGATTGATCCTTGCCAGGTCATGCCCCCTGATTATAATAGACTGCCTAACTGCTTCAGTACCCTATGCTATATGCAACTCTAGACTGCCTACGGCGCCTCCGAATCTGGCCTCTTCCATTAACACGCGCCTTCTTCTTGCTCTTCGAACCATCGTTATAAGCGCTAACTTCCTACGCTCACTTTCTAAGGTAAGGTGACGAGTGTTACTGTAAGCCTAGAGATCCTGTGTTTTGGCCACGGTATAATACTCGATTATCTTCGGGTCTCCACCCCCTTTATAGATAGATCTCACACAAGAATCTTTGATATTAATCTATCCTAAGTGTTCTATTTACATTGCTGACGAAAGAGGGAAACGCTATGGTGTGATAAGAGACCTAGATTTTCCTTCTGTAGTAACGCCTCGCTGAACATTTCCTTGGGGGCAATGCGAACAATCACGGCTTCAGTTTTGGGATCACGCCACGCTTTCTAGAAATCATCGTCATTTTCCAGTTTTGCGTAAAGGTCTCACCACGAATCGGCCCCTGGATTGTTATGTTGGTTGGACATTTCTGACACCTCTAGCTTGGTAGAAGCTCCAACGCTCAAAGGCTAGCGAAGTGAATCGATATTTACAAATGAAGGCTAGAGAATGTTGACACTCGAGTACGCAGAGGTGGACAACTCGGGACAGAAGTACAGTGTAATCGACGTTTTTTGGTCGGATGACGTGCTGACACTTTTGCAGAGCTCCGCCTAGATAGCAATGTCCTAACCAGTGTCCTTCGGCGTCGCCAATCAGCAAGGAGGGCAGAGAAGGCACTCGTTCAGCTGTGTCACCTGTAAATAGACCGCACGTGACCAGTGAGAGAATCGAGGGTTGACGCATGGGTGGAAGGCGCTCAGTGTCATCTCCAATTAGCTGCGGCTAGCTGCACCATACGGATCTGGACTCTCAGCCTACAGAGTAGTCTAGAATGAGGTACGGCTTGGCACCTGATTCAATGGGCCGATGTGGCGCTATAGACCTTTGCGAAACCTTCAAGCTCATAGTTACCAACAGAACCAGAAGCGGTCTCTCGCAATATAACACCTGTGACAACTCGTGGCTCAGGAAAGGGGTTTTGGCACGAAGTCCATACATACTCAACACTCTTGGAAGAGAATCGCAAGTGTCCAATCGATTCAATGCCTGAGCAATTCAAGAATCTCCTGTCTATGTGCACAATGCACCAGTGTCTTCTCCCAGAGCGGCCCCAAGGCATTGAGTTTTAAAGAAGGATAAGTGTACCAATCCCGCGAACAAATACAGCGACAAGCAAGCGACGGCTGTACCGTACTTCTCCCTTGCGTTATAACGCCCTGGTTCAACCTAGTCAGGAACACGTGTATCTTCGTTCAGGGCTCGTTGACGATCGTATGGTCGGCTGCGTCGAAGCTTGATCTGCTCAGTACGCGTATTTAACCTTCTTACCCAGTGCTTGCCAGCAGGTCCTTCACCGCGCACAGCAAGTAGATCATTCGCCATATCTTGTACCATAGTCCTTGTTGCACCTATCACTTGCGCGTCCAGCTCAAGTATACAGTCAAATATCGCCTCCTCTTCTACTTTTGTCAGCTTCTTTGAATTGGCTTTGCAGTCGCGTTGAGCGAGCGTTCCAGCGCGTCGTCGTCTTAGTGTCGTTCGAGGGACCTCAAACGCCTGAGACGCGTGATTTTGGCTATCAGAAGGGGTTGCTTGGGTAGCTTTAACAACAAGGTATAGTGTACCTACGTTGTAGGACAGTTGCGAATTGCGTTGGTGTGGCATTATAATAGCTGTTGTAATAGTCGCGAAGTTCGCGAGGGGTGGCCACTCGATGATACCTGGCCGCTTGATGATACATCACGTTAAATTTGTTTCAATTCAACGCAACTCAACTTGTCTTTTCGCGATAACATAAGTAACTCAATTCAACTGGGGCCGAAGTTGAATTGGATTGATTGATTACCAAGCCTGCTGACCGATCCAAACTCAACAGGATCCTCTTGATCTAGTTGTCCTCGAAACATTTCTTCAGTTGCAGAATAATCTTGCCGAACACCAAAGGCAACTCCACCAAACTGTTGACACTGTTGACACCATCCCAAACAGCTTTTGAGAGACACACGGTGGGTTCAATATTGGTAATGTCGGTGAGCCAATTGATAAGATCGTTACATTTAGGCAAGAAAGCAAGGAGCAACGGATTGCGCGTTGACGTTGATAGAGCGATAATCGCGCTGAAGACTTTAGCACAGAGCTCGAGAGGGAAGTACTATCAGGGCTTACGCTCTAGCAGCATTAATACTGGTCTGTGTGTTGCGCATGATGAGCCGAAACAGCTGAGCGAATGTGTACCATCTCTTCTCCTGTTGCGTCATCGTAAACTTACGATCTGCAAGTTGCTTCCCGTGATCGGTTGCTGGTTGCTCTCTGATCGACCATCCATAGTCGTGTTTCTATATTTCTGTCAGATGACCGTGATAGCGTGATAGTAGGGTAAACGTACGTCTCGGCTCGCATATCCTCCACTCTTCATCGTCTGGAAGAATTGTGCCCATAGCTTGGTGCCAGGATTGCTGCCGTCCTTCTCGTGTAGACCGAGGGCATTGGCCCTACCGTTCTGGATGCCTTCGACTATACTGGCATCGACATACGCGGCCCACGTGTTCGGTTTGCCGAGATTATTTTGGACGAAGAACGTAATAACTCCTTCAATTGCTCGGAATTGGTTGCCTGCGTTCAAGGGACCGAAGAACTTGGATTGCATTGTCCTGATGTAGTCAAATCGAACGTTCATGTACATGGCTTCAATCTGTGCAAAAGTGCAGCTCAAGTCCAGACGGCAGTCTTTGGGAGCTGGAGGTGCTGGCGTACTGTTGGGTTTCGCGATGCAACACTGTATATCTGTCGGCCCAGAACACTGTCCAGCGTGGAAAGAACCTCCAGAGCAGCCGTCCCTGGATTTGCTCCTTCAGTACCCCGAATCACCGCCGACCTTGCACGTCTCCTTGACGCAACATTGTTCAAATACAGTTAGTGCAGTTGCTTCATGCACAAGATCGTGTTGCATACCTGTATGCTAGCAACGTCTTTTGGGCAAAGACCTTTGTAAGTGATGCCTACGCATTTGGAAGCTTCCAGGCAGGAGCCCTGGCCTTCCGGGGCTTTGCACGTAACTCCAACTGACCGACCGAAAAGGCTTCTGGATGTCTTCGATCCGATGGTCGCAGCCACGGATACTGACTGCAACAGCACTAAGCTTAAAAGGATTGGTAGAAGAAATAGCTTCATCATGAGCTGATTGTTCCTACAACTGGAAACAAAGATGGCCCCGTTTTATAGCCCATAGTAGAGGCGATTGGTCTGCCTTTATACCTGATCCAATACTCTGCCAGACCATCTGCAGTCACGTGGATAGCTTGCGAGGCGTACAGGGCTGAGTAAATTTTTAGACCCGCTAAGTCGTACATTGCGTTGTTATAATACCGCGGAACCGACGTACGGTCAGAACAGGCAATAATGGAGGAGGCTGGCTCCGTGGTGGAGGCAGAGCGAGGCAGTCGATCAATCGCAACACTTGACTGTGCAAACCAGAATTTGTGGTAGGAGACAGGATTATCTTGTCGTGACGTGCCATGATTTTTCGAGATCGGTTTCATAGGGGCGGTAACTCAATTCTTCCACTCCAGTCGATCATGACAGTTGTTATGTCTATCTGAGCAGACCTCGCCGAGTTTTGATCATTGTTTTCCTTGCGCTAGGTACACCGCAGAGAGCAGAAGGCATCCAAAAGGCGGGCGAGATGATACAAGGCGAAGCGAGGGCCAACCCGCAACCATCCTGCTTGCGACGAGCTAATGCAACATGAATAGTACGTAGTGCAGATTGGCTGCTTGCTTTAGATGCTCAGCTTGATAGGGTATCCTAGGGTAAAGTTATCTCGGTGGAGTGGAGAAGCATTGTGGCTGCGGAACAGCCGAGGAAGTAGCCCAGGGATACGAGTTATCTGCAAGACACTGGCTATACCGTGTGACTTAAGAAAGGACGATTAAAGCATAGCTCTTGGTCTGTGTACACTGGATAGAGTAGAAACTACGCGAATAGTATAGCTTGTCCTTAAGGGGTATAGCTAGCGTTTTATGAACAACTATATGCGATACTAATTCTGATTAGGCCGGCACCACCCAGTTGTGAACGCCTCTGATGTCATTGCAAGCGAGACACAGCACGAGGTTGCTGTTACAGAGCTCATTCCCCAAAGTTCTGCTGAAGGCTTGAACAGCGGCTGGATAAGTTAATCGTTACGAGTAAGCAGTAGTGGGGCTGAATACAGATAGACAGGATCTAGATCTTGTGAAGCGCCTCGCTATGAAAGCTAATGCGACTAGCAGGGACTTTATTATACACACAGTAGACCAAGCCCTACAGAGTCGTCGGATATCAACATTCAGCCCCACTGACAATAACCTTCGCATTTTAATACCCGGAGTACGATACGAACATAGTCAATTTTGGCGAGGCTGAAGCTTGGCAAGGCTAAAATGTGGTGAGGCTGAAGGACTGAACAATGCCCCGCGGAGACTAAGAGTATAATAAGTAATCCAAAGGATTTAAGTGTCATATGTAGTAAAGCTTAAGCGAAGCCTTAAAGCCACAAATAAACCACGTCACTTCGAGGAGTCGGGAGAATTCCCGCGATTCTCCCAATAGCCTAGTGCCCTGCGATTTTCTGTCATGCGTCAAGCTCCACACTTGTCATGAGGTCTGCCGATAAGCCCCAGGCTATTGCCTGACTAGTGTCTTTTCTAACACCCTTAAGCTATGCTAAGCTTAGGAAGATAAGAAAACAGAAGAAATAAATATCGGCCTGATGCTCCAGTCGATCTTTCCTTTGCTAGCATTGTACAGAGTTATCTAAGAACTGAATTTTCACGATGTCTTACAGCATCCTCCGCTTCCTTGTTTGTTCCCTCGCTCTCTTTAGAGCTTCTGCTCGAGGCAGTTTATTGAATACGCGTGACACACTGTTAAAGAGAGAGTGTAAGTTGACGGTATCATTTAAAATAAAGTAAGAAACCTAACTACAAGATTTTAGGCGATGCTGGAGAAATCCTTTGTGGATCGAGTGGTTTTACCGATTATTGTGCTCCCGCAGGATCTACCTGCTGTCCCGGGGGCCATACATATGCTCCAAAAGGATCGTATTGCTGTACAGATGGATTCTATTGTCCCAATGGGCAAAGTTGTAGAGGCTGCACTCCTGCACAAGGAAATCCAGGAATTACACATCAGCCACCTCCACCACCATCGACAACGCTAATGCCACCGCCGCCTCCAGTTGTCACAACAACAGTTGTCCAACCTGTCTACGCTTACTACACATTCACCATCACCTAGTAAGTCCTTTCACTCCTCTTGCTATATCACCAACTTACAAACAATACAGTTACTACTTCCAATTGTACTACACCTACGTGCCCAGCCTTACAATAAGCACACCTACGTCGAGCGAAGTAACTACGACAACAACTGTTACAGTCTATGCCTCCAACAGCGCTGCTGCGCGATCTTCTTTCAGTCAGTTCACGGTGACCGCATCACTACCGACTCCAATATCGGCGACGATTCTCCCACCGTTACCATCGCAAACGACGTCGGCTGCGCGGGGCACTACAACCGCTGAAGCTACTGGAGCTACAATAACCGCATTTACCAACCCTACTCAGTTTGTCGGTGCTGCGAACAGATTTGGGAATAACAGCAGCTTACCCGGTTTATTGATTGCATGGTTGGTTTCCTTAATGGCGGTAACGGCAGTTACAGTCTAGATCAATCCACACCTGTCATATCAAATCTGATCTTGTCAGCTATCTAGGATACTCAGGCATCCTACGTTTCAGGACTGCTTATATAACAGGAGGATATAAATTCAATCACTTCGATAGACCTATCAATCAATCAACTACTTTCCAAGTCTCCTCTTATATTGCTGCCAGTCTGCCTTGAGGAGTACTACGAGATTTTTCCGCAGTGGCTTGGCGCTAAAATGCCGCGTTGTTGCCTTGATGTTAGGGAATGAACAGAGGCCTAAGTATATTAGGATAAACCAATTTCCGCCGGCAACTGACTTGAAAATGGCCTATGCACGCCAAGAAAAGGCTAGGAATTGCATTCCCAGAGATTATCTAGTTAGGAATGGTATATCTAGATTAGGCGTACTTTAGCTAGATATTAGACTGGCTTGATAAGGAAAACGCTAGGAATTGTCAAGAAACGCTGGGAATTGACTGAATATTATTAACAGTAATCGATAGTTACCTATTCTCAATCCTTGATAGATGTTAAGAGTATCTTTTGAGTGGAAGTAATATGAGACTTCTGGTGTCAAGATTCTTAGGTTGGTTCTCGCGGATGAAGCAAAAGGATTAACTATTGTAGAGAGTAGAAATGATTTCGCACGTCTTACATCACCACTACCTACAACATATTTCAAATAGTATTTAGCAAGCAGTAACTCAGGCTTAGGCTAGCATGCTTTTGGTTAGCATGGGTGTGGCTGTGCATCGCATTTTCCATTTCTCCGTATGCTGTTGCCTAGACCTTCACAGGCGAGTCTGAAATCCACCCAATCTTCATGCCTCCCCAAGGTTTTACAGATTCTTACTATCTCCTCAACATTTCCTCCCTAACTTCAGTCAAAATCTCTTTCAGTTCATTACAATAGCTTAGGAATGATCTTCCGGACAATTTCATGTGCAGCCATAATCCGATGTCTACTATCCTGGACCGACAGATCGAGTTCGACTCTCTACCAGAGACAAAAATCGGCGCTATAAGTGATCATCAGTGTGGTCACTGCCAAAAGATCGTCATTGACACGAGATCGTCGCCCCGGATGCAATCGTTGCCCTACACCGTCGATGAAGCACTTGTCGCAGCCGCTGACGGTTGCCGCTGGTATGGTTGGATCTTGTCACAGATCAAAGCATCTGGAAAACCCCCTAGAGACCTGGACAGAGCTTGAGTCTACTTGTACTTCAGCTACAAAGATAAGAAGCTCAATGGCGAAGCGAGGGGGGACGTCTATTCGCTTGTAGTTCGGCTCGGGACTATATATTACACTTGGCCCACCGAAGAATTTCATGTCTTCGCATCCAAGGGTGAGACTCCAACGTCTTAGGACTTTAATCTACTAACAATATGTTAGATGACGCGGCATCCAAGCATGTCTCCACGAGGCCTTTGAATTCTCATGTCGCCTCGGATTCAAGTTTTGAAAAGATCTGTGAATGGATACAACTATGCAAGACACAGCATCAACAATGCAGCAAAGTGACCGAAACAACCTCTTACGCTTTACCGAAGCGGTTGGTTGACGTCGGGGTCTCAGGTGATGACATATCACTTTGCGAGGTCACTCTCAGTGATTCGAAACGATTGCAATACATCGCTCTATCCTATTGTTGGGGAGGAATACAATCACGTGTGACGACAAAGTCGAATCTTACACAGCAGATGCAGGGAATGTCCGCTCATTCTCTTCCAAAGTCAATACAAGATGCTGTACAAGTCGCACGCCGGTTAGGTTTCCATTTTCTCTGGGTCGACAGTCTATGCATTGTACAAGATGATCCAGTAGAGAAGGCAGACTAAACTCTTAAGATGCCGGACATCTACGAGGAAGCCTTTCTTGTTGTATCGGCTGCTAGTGCTAGAACAAGTGAAGAAGGTTTCCTGCGTACAAGAACGGACCTAAAACCTACTATCGGCCCATTTAAGCTCCATTATCGCTGCGCGGACGGTGCTCTGGGCTTCGTGAATCTATTCCAGCAACCGAAATTCTCCTCAAAAGATGAGATAATTAATAGTAGAGGCTGAACGTTGCAAGAGTCCTTTATGGCTGTTAGACTTCTTACATATGGTAACCATTCGGTACGATGGTCCTGTAGAGAGGCTGAGTTCACGGACGGTGGGCCATGGGGGTTGTCGTATGACATCTGCTTTCGACGAAAATGGCTCATTTGGAAAGTACCAATGACACAGGAGAACCAGTGGGCAAGGGACGACAAACTTGTTAACTCACAGGTGAACCTTTCGCTTGTTTGGAAAGAGATGATTGAACAGTTCTCCAGTCGAACGTTTTCAGATTCACGCGATCGGCTTCCTGCAATCTCTGGGATAGCGCGCAGATTCTCGGAGGCTTCCCAGAAGAGAGGTCTTGATAGTACAACACATGTTGCTGGTATCTGGTGTGAAGATCTCAATCGTCATCTTCTATGGAGTCCCATGTCGCGAACTTGTCCGTCTAGGAGGCGAGACGAATACCTCTCCGATAACCATCAACGCTTTGATGGCACATACACACCATCTTGGTCCTGGGCGTCTGTGAGGAGTCAGGTCTGGTTCCCGCACTGGGCGGAAATATCATCAACAAATCGCGGCAGCAGTTGGACAGCTGAATGTCGCATAGAATTCCCTGAACTTGAAGAGGAGCCCCAGGAAGCTAGTACTGTCTCTAGCATGCTAAGAAGCCCAAGGCTAAATGTCTGGGCCCAAACAGCCCCGCCAGGTATCAGATTGGGTTTATTCAATCTGGTATATGACTCTGATCAAGATTACAGTCAGAAAGCAAAGCAAACCAGACAGGTAAAGATCAAGCTCTTGGCAATATCCCCACTTCGTGCATGGTCCAAGCAGCGAAGGGAGACATTTCCATGCGGCCTTATTCTTAAGAAATATAAGGGCACTGAATGGTATAAAAGGGTCGGTGTCTTTAGGTATCGATATCAAAGCAGGGATATTTTTGGCAGGCGTGATGAAGTGCTCAGTGGCTGGCTCTGGGAGAAATGCACTATTATTTAGATAATGTAACTATCCATATCTTCAGCCTAACCAATATAAGACGGCGAAAGAGGGCTAATTCGTGACAAAAGAGGCTTAGCGTTAGAGTTACTTACTATAATTAGGTATCTTATTACCCATAATTCGTAGGCCTCACTTGTACTAAAACAAACTTAGTATTAAAAGTTAACTCAACTCTAAGCTTATTTCTATATAGACTCTAGAAAGTATTATAATACATATATAAGATAACTACAGACGTCGCTTTCAAAAGTTTTGTCTGTCAAGCATAATTCAGCCGAAGTGTGGCCGCCCCACACAAGGCCTATCTCTCCCCTCTATGTACTCATTGCCACCTTATAGCTCAATTATCTTTGGAATATGAACAAGAATTCGCTCAACCCAAGCTTGAATCTTGAGTTGTGAGATCTCTCCAGCAATTCTGCCAGATTCTGACTGCCTCAGCTCTTGACTGCGGGGCTCCTTTCTTCGTAGTCTCTCTCTTCACATAGAACCAGCATGGCTCAATACAGTTACAGTCTGGCGAGTTGCCACACTAAAGTAGTCTCTCGACGTTATACAGACTGTAAACTACGTTCTGATAGTGATGGGCGTGCGCAGGTGCCTTATCCTCTATTACTACAGTCCGAGGCCTGTCTTGGAGGCACTCTTTGGCGAAAGGAATTAGCTTTGGCATTAGAACGCAGGTCTGATATCTCCACCAGTCTACACCACCTCCAGACTTACGCACTAGCTTGCCCGTCTTCTCCGTCCATCTCCATTGAGGCTTCTTGCCACGCTTATTGCGTAGCCCTGTCCTTCTCATAGATGTAGACAGCTCCCACTCCTCTCGCTGTAGAGGCTCAAGCTCAGTGTTTAGCTGCTCAATCTTCCGAGCAGCATCCTCTCTCTCCGCCTTTGTCTCTGGCTAATAGACATGGCAAGGACCTTTCTTGTCGTACGAGAAGCAGCCCTAGAACATAAACTCAGAGTATCCCTTCCACTTCTCACGGATACAGCTCCTAACTACTCTCTCGTCTGCTCTTCTCCAGATCCTGTAGCCCCCACGTCGGTGGTTGATCACCATAGACGTCTCGTCTGTCCAGATGACATTCTTCCAGTCCTCTAACGTCCAGTCTCTATGTTCAATCGCCCACCTAAGACGAGCACTCCTCATCTCCTGTGTCAACCCAGACTTCCTCGTTGGCTTAGTCTTCTTGTACCCGGCTTCTCTCAATACCCTCCAGACAGTGGAGGCAGAGATTTCGACTCCTTGGAGACTGAGCCCACCAGCAACGTCAGCGCAGGTCTTCTCTCGTCCACATCTATCGCGTCGTACTTGTTGAAGTATCTGCTCCTTCACCTCCTCTGTCTGCTTGGCAGGTCTACCAGAGCGAGGAGCGTCCTGAACGTGGTGTGGGAGGACCTTGATCGGCAGCTCATTTGGCTCGAAGCCTGCAGCGATAGCTCTACTATAGATACGATCAACCGTACGAGGATGAACACCAGTTAGCGCAGAGACTTGTGATGTATTCTTGCCAATAGGAGGCGACTTTAACGCGATAACTAAAGTACGAGTATACACATCAGTATGAGGAGCCGTAGTAAGAAAATATCTGCGTAGGCATCAATAACTCAGCTCAACTCAAAGGTAGGAGCTGCGCCAAGAAGAGTTGCGCCGAAGCGCCGAGATTAGTGTGAGACAAAACTTTTGAAAGCGACCTCTGTAATAAAGTCTTTTTAAGTTTTCTAAATAATATGATAAAATCTATAACTCTATATATGTGACGGTAGCAGACGGACAGAAGTGGGAGTAGGCACAGGTACGGATTCTATTGCTACAGACTCTTAGACAGGACTCTCTCACTACAGCTAGCGGAGGGGTGTTTGATAAGACGTAGCTCGAAGAGCTATATAGGAACAGGTGTTGCGGAGGTTTTGCAGACTTGAGACGCTTGGGCCAGGCCCAGTGTAACGGCGCAGGCAATGTCAATGGGATCTGTATCGGACGAGAGATCACTCAGAGGCATATGGGGGTGCGTGGGATCACAAAAGACCTAGATTCCGAAAGACCACCTATAGGCCTTGTACGAAAGAAGATCAAAAATCTACCTAAGAACTACTTGTGGGACTTAGTTGTTTTACACCCGCCAGACTTCGAGTAGATAACTAACCCGCCCTTGGGTTGGGTCCGAATCAGGTCCGGCTCTTGTCCAGGTTTGGTCTGGCTTGGGTCAGGATCATGTCCGACATAGGTCGGGTGCATGTCCTACTCAAGTCTGAATCTTGTCTGACTTTTGTCCTTCGACTGAGAGAGTTGGACTGTACTTGTGAGTGGCTGGAACGGCTCTCCAGTGAGTCAAGCCGTCACAATTACTCGTTATAGTATTGGCGTTAGCGCGCTAGTAGAGCGTGATTAGCTTACTTAGGTGATTAGCTCGCTTATAAGATACGTTAGTAGTTATAGAATCTAGCTCAACTAAGACTATAATAAGTCTACTAGAAATATCTATACTTTAAGACTTACTAATAAAAGCTCTAAACTAAGGAAATACGTAGACTAGATATATAGATATATTGTAAGGGGCTGCGCTCCGTAGAGCAAGCGCTAGGTATACAAGAGTTGTATTCGATAAAGGGCTTTCTACTCTACTTGCGTGGTGTTTGTTTACTTGTCGGAGAAAGGTTATGCCGAAGTATCTGAGCGCGTTGTCTGAGCACCACTCGGGCGCTGTATAGTATCCGGGTTTGTGGGCCTATCCGAGATACCATCGAGGAGTAAGACAAAGGGCACCAGTCCGTTACATGTAGAGTACATTAGGTATATAAATGTTTATCTAATTTTATATATATCTATATCATTTAATTTGTACTTCAGATACTATAGATAGAAAATACATATCTTCTTATCTAGAGATACATGGTTAAGAGCGAACTAGTTTCTATTGTTATATTGATAAAACATTATTTAAGATAATATAAGTATAAAACACTTGGAATCTACAGATAAAAACTTACTAGACGGCCGATTTCCCCAAGTTACTAGACGGCTGGATTTCCCCAAGTTACTAGACGGCCGATTTCCCCAAGTTACTAGACGGCTGGATTTCCCCAAGTTACTAGACGGCCAAATATATTGCCCAGGGCTATTATATTATTATATATTGGCTGGGTTGGCTGATTTGACCAAGTCAGCTAACTCGGCGAATCCGGGTTTATGGTTTTGGTGGTGACCGTAGGGGTCTGCCGG